>JAKUCV010007826.1:132197-155849 GCA_028386065.3 Turnera subulata | reverse complement strand
TACCTTGTACAAATAGGTCCTAACTTCTCTTGCTCTTCTTTGCACTTCAACTCTTGATCATATCTTCACTTGAATTCTTGATCACTTTGGTTGAGTACTTGTTTGCTTGATTTCTTTTTGCTTCATCTTGGTTATGATCTTGGTTTGTCATTTATCAAAACCTGTAATAAGTGAACCATGAAGACATAGGTTCTAACACAAGTTATTTCCCATTTGAAGCGTAAGCTCAGCTTCGGCCTCATAGTCTAGAACCGGCAGATCAAGATGGTGGTTCACCTTTATCATACCAGATTCTTCCAATCGCCTATTGCACCTCTTGATGTCTAAATCCCCCAGAGTATTAGTAGACATAATGCTAGTAAGTTTATTGAAGGTTTTATACTTTCTCTCTTTCTTCTTGAAGCTTTTCTTTTGGAGGGCCACTAGGACTTTCTTCTCGATTAAGGTTATTAGGTTATCTTCTGAAAAGTGGGTGCTATCCGGGCTGAGTATTGGCCCAATAAGATCGTTGTCTGTACTACTAGGCTTAAAGAAGGTATTAACAGAAGACCTGAATTAAAGTGAAGGGCTTGGGCCGCCCATGAGAGGTATTTTTTTAGAAGCGCTGCCTTTTCCAAAGGTCGATGGGCCCACCTCAATCTTAGTACCAGAAGATTCGCATATTTCGCTAGAACTGATATTGAAGGCCACGTCATTACTGGAAGCACACCTACGCAAAAGAAAGAATTTGCTCATGTGAGTGATAGGTGTGAGTGGGGCCAGCATCCCTTTATAGCCGCTTTTGAAACGTCTCTGCTTCCTGGAGTAGAGTGCCAACAATGATTGTTGTTGTTATTTGAAACAATAGAGGGCGATACAATTGGAGGGAATCCTCGGGATGTCGGACACATCCGTCCTTGAGCATTAACCTTTTCAATAACCCCCATGAGTTGGAAGGGATCTGACCCCAAAAGAGCTTCCTATTGCACTCCTTGATGACCCGCCTTTCCCGAGGGAGCACCGAAGGTTTTTAAATTGCAAGCGCCGATTAGACTACGAGATAGGGAGGGTGAGTTTGGGTTAAAGGGGATCAGGTCATCGACGGCCTGCATTTTGGAAGGGAGCTTAGAGGATGGAATGCTCGCTATCGGAACTTCTGAACACAGGACTTTGAAATTGACCTTGTTGATATCAACATTGACCTCCCACTTGATCGATTGAGATACAGAGGTCGAGACTTGAATATAGGCGAATTCTAAATAGGATCTTGACTTTGTCACCTCCGCCAACTTTACTACTTTGTTGAACATGCTATTAATATTGTCAAAGAAATCTTTGCACCATGCACGAAGAGGGGGGGAGGGGGGGGAGGGGGCTTTTAATTGGATCCAGCACTTTCTACTAAGAGCACAATCATCTGGACGCCATTCACTAAAAAGGGAGAAGTACTCGTGTATCCAATCCGGGGTATCAGCTAGGAAGGAGTCTCTAAATGAATGGGACTGGGCAAGAATAATGATATACTCCCCACTGACTTCACAGATAGAGAACCCAGGTAGACCCATACATATGAAGATGTTTTGGAGATCATCCCGCTCCACAGGTTCACTGAGGACACCGAAAATGCAGCTATTCAACCATTCTGTGGTCTCAGGGGTAGGGTTGAAGACTAGGTTGGCCACTCCACAGCATACATCATTCCTTTTACATGCTTCATCCTCACCATGTCCTATGACTGATTGGGCAAAAGACTTCCCTTTCACAACCCTAATAGCTTGAAAAGGTTGGTTGACTTTGTACTGCAAATGGGTGCCAGCAGCCCTTTTTCTAGCTAGATTTGCAAGGAGGCTGCCTCCAGCAACAGGTACTGAAGAGATCTTTGCAACAATCTCACTACGATGGAGATTTTTTTAAATCATATAAAGCCAAATCTTCTGCCGCTTTTAGATATCTTGCCCGGAATGTAGATATCGATAACTTCCCCAATATCGGCCACAACTAACAGGATGTCGACAGTAGTCCAATGCACCGGGAGGTTCTGAACGTAAACATTGAACAACTGGTTGTTGTCCAACACTGTCAGGATAGACTTCTTGTTCTATTTAGCCATGTAATCGGGTTTGGATTGGTTTGATGGTATATCTTGGCAAGGTAGGTTGTTAGGCGTAGGTTGGTGGGGGTCGGGGCAAAAGGGTAGACGCCAAGGGAGGGGAGGGTTTGATGAAGAGTGGAGGTGGATTGAGGAGGATGGCAGAAAGTTGAAGGTAAACGGTAGTGGAGGTGGAGGCCGAAAACCAGGGGACATAGAGAGGTTGAAAGGGTTGAGAGGGGGTTCCTAGTGGCCGTTTTTCCTATCTAAGAAAATTTTGTTTTACAGAACAACCATCTCTTGCGCCCCCTTACATAGAATGTTTCCTATGGTGCCTCCTCAATGGGGCCTTTCGGCGCGAGCAGCTTTATTTCGTGTGGGGATTCTCACGGCGGCAGAGTTTTTATGTCCTCTCTGCAATACAGTAGTTGAGGATAGCTCACATCTTTTCTTGTGGTGCTCGGTGGTCAGCAATGTATGGTCTCAAGTCTGCACCTGGTGAGGGGTAAGCTGGGTCTGCCCTCGTGATGTTGTTTCATGGCTCATTCAGTGGCCATTGGTTGCTGGTTTTGGACGCTACCAACAAGCATGGGTCTTACTTGGTCTAGCGGTGTTATGGACAGTTTGGCTGTCTCGGAACGAAATAATTTTCTCCCACAAACCGGTACAAATGGAGCAACTATTTGACCATGTCATCAATAGGGCCTTTTGGTGGTTCAAGCTCTTGCATCCCCAGTTTTCTTAGGCTACGTTTGGAACGGGTGGAAGGGACAGGGGCGAGGGTACATGGTCCCAAGGGGGGGTGGTGTTTGGGTCGTGGGCCAGGATTTTTTAGGTGGATTCAGTCCAACGCGCATTGGACTAAAGTCAGAATTTTTGTCAAACGCAAAATGAGTGGACGGAACCAAGTCCCCTAGAAAAGCAATTTTTCATCCCCAAAATATCCTCACCATATTTTCTAAATCCAAAAATACCCTCCACTCACATAACCCTAGCCATCCTCCACACTTTTCATTTTTTTTCACGATTCTCTCCCTCTCGTTTTCACTACTGCGCAGCCAAGGTGAGAGTCTTCTTCTTCCTTTTTTTTTCTTGTCAATTTTTTTCTTGCTTCAGCCTCACCTTTTGAAATCTTCTCCTCCTCTTCTTCTTTTTCTTCTTCTCTTCCTTCTTTCCTTCTCCTTCTCTCTTGTTTCTTTTTGCCTTCGTTTTCTTCAATTTGTATTTTCTTTTTTTTTTTGGTTTATGTTATTTTTTCCTCTTATGTTCTTCACTTTTTCTCCATCTATTATTCGATTCTTCTTCTCCTCCTCCTCTTCGAATTTCCGTGTTCTGGATTATAAACCAAAATCCGTCATATCCCCAATTTTTATAAACCCTAACCCTAATTTTAAACCCAGTTCATATGAAACCCTAACTATAATTTAATAAACCCATTTTCTTATCTTCTCTTCTTCTAAATTCCTCTCCTCTCCCTCTTTGACTTTCTGGGTTCTACATCATTTGGTAATGTGTCATGCTTGTATTAAAATGAAAGCACCGACTCATGCTATCTTCATTTGTGTAACAGCAGCATCAAGTCTTTGTGAAACAACAGCATCAAGTCTTTGTGAAACTTGGACTTTGACTGAAGTAAGTATACTCATTCCTTCGAGTTTGATGTGCGTGATGTTTGAAAATTCTTAGTAGCAAGTATACTTATATAATGTGTGTGAAATCATGTTCTTATTAATCCGTGATTATGTATAGTAGAATATTCTTTCTAATTTGATGATGAACCATATTGTTGCATAGTTATATGTATAGTTGTATAATTTTACTATTAATTTGTTCTTGTGTATGCTGCTACACTTAATGCAAGTAGTATCCATTTCTTGCTACTCATTTTTGGTTTGTTTATTTGTTGCCTAGACTGAAATGTACCGCAATCGCCGTGCAAAAATCGCTGCTGTGATTTATGTGATTTCAAGGATACAGTTTGAGTTTCTACTGCATTGTGCTATGTTTGTAATTGCATACTTGCATGAGAAAAATCAAAGGGGTGGTAGTAGGAGGCCATTGATAGATAGAACATTTTCACTCTATCAAACTAGGAGAGGGGTAATTGAGAGAATGTGTCAAACTTCGGATGATTATTGCATATGGAACCTTAGGATGAACATGAATGCATTTGCTAGGCTGTGTGAGTTACTTAGGACTAAAAGGAGGCTTTCTGCAAATGGTGAAGTAGGAATAGAGGAACAGGTTGCAACATCCACTTATATACTTGCTCATCATGAAAAGAATAGGCCCCTCCAAACTAAATTTACTAGGTTTGGTGAGACAATCAGTAGGAACTTTCATTCTGTTTTAAAGTCAGTCATTCAAGTCCAATCAGATTTGTTTGCCAAAACAGAACCTATCCTTGAAGGCTGCACTGATCCTAGGTGGAAATGGTTTAAGGGTTGTCTAGGTGCATTAGATGGAAAGTACATTTATGTTTAAGGGCTGCACTAAATTTACTAGGTTTGTGTGAGACAATCAGTAGGAACTTTCATTCTGTTTTAAAGTCAGTCATTCGAGTCCAATTAGATTTGTTTGCCAAAACAGAACCTGTCCTTGAAGGCTGCATTGATCCTAGGTGGAAATGGTTTAAGGGCTGTCTAGGTGCATTAGATGGAATATACAATGATGTTACTGTCCAAGAAGATGATAAACCAAAGTATCGAACAAGGAAGGGTAATATCTCAACTAATGTACTAGGTGAGTGTAATAGGGAGATGAATTTTGTCTTTGTATTCCCTGGATGGGAAGGATCAGCTACTGATTCAAGGGTATTACGTGGTGCTGTCACAAAGGAAAAATGGGTTACAAGTCCCTAAGGGTAGGTTCTTGCATATAAATTCCTAAATACATCAATTTTGGTTAGAATAATAGCATAACTTAATAGAATATATATGCTGCCTTATAGGTAATTTCTATTTGGTTGATGCTGGCTACACTAATGGTGAAGGTATCCTTGCTCCTTATAGAGGTATTCGTTATTACCTTAAGGAGTGGGCAACTAGTGGTCCAAGAATGCCAAGAAACCGAGAGGAATTTTTCAATATGAAGCATGCACAAGCGAGGAATATCATTGAACGTAGTTTTGGGTTGCTAAAAAAGAGATGGGCAATCCTTAGGAGCCCTTCATTTTATCCAATTAAAATTCAGGATAGAATAATAATGGCTTGCTGTTTATTGCAAAATTTTATTAAGACTAACATGGCAAATGATCCGGAGGAGAATACTCCTATTGTTGGTGATGCTATTCCTGTTGGAGAGGAAGATACTCCACCTGAAATAATTGCAACTATCCTACCAAGTGAGGAATGGATAGCTGTAAGGGATGCACTTGCTCAAAGGATGTATGATGAGTGGAGAGCCACTCATAACATGATTTAAGGTGCATTTCCTTTAACGGTTCGTGATAGTAGCTGCTTTGTTATTATGTGTTGGTTGGATTGTATTCAGAATTTTCCATTTGATAATGTGTTTGCTGAATTGTGAGAACTTTCTATTTTTTAATGTGTTCGCTGGATTATTTAAATTTTCTATTGGACATTGTGTTGACTGGATTGTATTAAGAATTTTTCCTTGTAATATATTCATTGCTTTTTATGACATTGTGGTACTTGTAATAAAGTGAACATGTTTTATTCAGAGATTATCGTATTTGTAACAACTTAACTTCTCCAACTTCTTAATGTTTGATGATTCAGTTTGTTGCATTAAAATTTTAGTAGCTTTTTTTTTTCCTGTTGCATATAAATATTACACTAGGTTGTAGGCATGGGAGATAAGAGAGTGTGGACATCTGAAGAGGAGGTTGCTCTTGTTGACATATTAGAGGAGCTGGTGGTTGATGGCCATCGAGTTGATGTTGGCCAATTTAGGCCTGGGTCTGTTGGCATCATTGTTGCTAAGCTAGCTGTTAGAATCCCAAATGCTAAAATTGGGCAGAAACATGTCAAAAATAAAATGAAGAGGCTGAAACAAAAGTACAGTGTGGCTGCTGACATGGCTAACTACTCTGGATTTGGGTGGGATGATGCTAGGTACTGTGTTATTGTGGATAGCCAGGACATCCTTGATGAATACTTGCTGGTATTATTTTCTTTTTCCAATTTCCAATTTCTTATGTTTGACTCTTACTTCATGTTTAATTTTTAGTTTAAGTTTCAGATACCCATATTCAGTACTACTTTTAGTTTTTGTTTTAAGTGATAGTTCATTTTCAGTTTCGTGTGTCAAGATTCATTAGTTTCGACACTTAATCATTCTGCTAACAATATGTTTATTGCTGCAGAAATTTCCAAACAGAGTCTATGTCTGTGGTAGGGCTTTCCCACTGTATCCTAGACTGAAGGAAATCTTTGGGCATTATAGGGCAACATGAGTTAATGCTAAGGTACCAGAAGAAGCTATGGAAGAAGTGGTTGGAGACACTATGATGGTGTCTAATGCTGCTGGAGGTACTTCTAATGCTGTTGGAGGTACTTCTAATGCTGCCATTGGTGGTAATTTTGTGGTCCCATGGATACGCCTTCTGTGAATGCTGGTCAGGCCAATGATACTTCTATGGAAACTAATGGTTCATGTGGGAGTAGGAAGAGGAAAGCAAGCAATAATGATGCTCTGTGGGCATTAACGGATGCTATAATTGGTGGAATAGAGCAGTAGGAGAGGAACATGAAGCATCTAGCTTCTGCCATCATGGGAAAAGATGAAAGCTGTTTGTTGGGCAAAGAGTTCAAGAAAATAGGACTTACTGTAAGCCAAGTTGTCAAGATGGTGAAGAAGATGTGCATGCATCCAGAATATGTTGTGTACTTCTGGGAGTTGGATGAAGACCAGAAGATAGAATTTGTCATGAGTCTGCTTTGGGAGTGATTATGCTGCCACTTTATAATATTATTAGTACTGCAGCTTAGTATCTGCACATATGCGGTAGTAGAAAACTGTAAAGTCATTTTGCTATGCGATTTTGGATGTCTGCCTAGTGTGTTATGTCATAGCATATGCATTTTGAATGTTAACCAATCATGTTAGATATTCATAGTTAGGTTCGGGTAAATATCATTATGATGCATGTATTTGGATGGATGGATGATGATTATGATATATATGGATGGTTTACTAGGTATTACTTGTTTGTTTTGATGATTTTATGGCTGTGATTTTTTCTTGTTTTGATGGTTTGCTAGTTTCCCTTTGTGCTACTAGTTTGCTTGTGATTTGTTGGCAGTTAAATATGTTGGGCAGTGGAGTGTATGGCTTTATTAGGTTGCTTCTTTGTCATTTGCTTGGAATTAATTATGTTGGGCAATAAATTGTTTGGCTTTTGGCAGGTTTTTTCTTAAATGGCTAGGTTCAAATATTATGTGGTGTTCAATGGGAGACAAAATGGGGTTTTTGACAATTGGGAAGCTGTGAAATTGTCTACCAATGGCTTCGCAAATGCCACTTTCAAAGGGTATAAAACCAAAGAAGAAGCAAATGCGGCCTATATTTCAAGTGAGCAACGGTGGATTTGTGAGAATTGTGACCAATTTCCTCCAATTGCGACCAATTCGATGGCATATGCGACTAATATCCCAATGACCAATTCTATGGCATATGCGTCTAATGTTCCAATGCATAGCATACCGTTAAACAATGCACAGTGCGATGGACAAGTTTTCATAAACCAAATGCACATTTTGGTTATAGGAGTTTTGCTTGGTCTCCTTATATTGTTCATTGTTATGAAGATGTAAAAGCATTTTGTTACTTATTATTAGGAAATTCTATGTTTATGAAGATGTAAAAATAATTGGCTACTTATTAATAGGATAATTCTATGTTTATGAACAAGTAAAAATAATTTGCTACTTATTATTAGGATAATTCTATGTTTATGGACTATGCATTGTGTCTAGTATCATAAGTTATGGTTATAGATTATGTATTGTACCTACTACCTTAAGTTGAAGAAGTTTGTAGTATTTCTACTTAAAGATTAAGGCATATTCAAGCTATTGGATTTAATATGTCACACCATTTTGGTTTATTATTTAATTCAATATGTGAAAATTTCTATAGTTATAGCATCACAATTTTTGATTCATTTTTTTAATGGTATAATTATAATAGAAATAACAAATACATATTAGTATCTATTCATATGGTTTTCCCCTAAAACAGTTTCCATACCTAAGGGCAATACAGTCATTCTCACATTTAATCTAGTCCAGTTTACAGTTAACCAAACGTTGTTCAGCAGAGCAGCCCTATTTAGTATACAGCATACCAAACGTTGCTCAGCACAACAGTCCTATTTAGTATACAGCATACCAAACGTTGGAGGGAACAGAACAATAGTCCAGTCCAGTCCCCTAGACACTATCCCGCCCAATGTTCCAAACGCAGCCTTATGGTGTTAGGGCGATAATGGTGTCTCCTAAGCCTTTCAAGCATTGGGATCTAATTACTGGTGCACTAGCTAGTTTTTTTTTTTTATTTCAGCTGCGACAATTAAATCCTCTTGTACATAGTACTGCTAATCAATAAACACATTCAATTAGTATCAAAAAAAATTATATTTTCACTCCAAATTTATAAAAGCATGAACTTTACACGAGACAACACGTAAGGAGGAGGAGGTGGATCGGTGGAGTGTTTTGGGGCATGTGTTAAGTGCAAGATACAGAAATGAGAAAACAACCGAATAACAAGAAAACTGCAAATTTGAAAATATAGTTTTATATAAAAAAAGTTTTTTGTACTTCAACTTTAGGTAATATGAATGGTCCATAAGGAAGTCTAAAATACAATATAAAACATACAGATAGAGACGTGTATGTATCGATCATAATTTGTCCTTTGCTACCTAAATACGTGTTTATTTTTGCTTAAAAGTGCTCAAGAATCCTCTGTTAGAAATTAAAGAAAGAGACCACGTAACAAAAGATATATACCTATAGGAAAAGTAAGAAGTAAGAACCACTGGATTATGCCATTTTCCTTACACTTGAGGATTAAATTTCCATCGATTTTCTTATGCTTACATTCTCACCTACGACCACGGGGTGGTGGCCCAGTGGTAAAGCCTTTAGCCTGGCATTTCTAAGATTTGGGTTTGACTTTCGGTTTCCAGTCAAGCTCCATAATAGAGTGATGTGGCTAAATATGGCTTTCTACATTGTGGGGTGGTGGCCGTTGAGCCCCATGACTCCCCGACACTATGACGCATAGCAGGCGAGGGTGCCCCCGTAGGGCGGTCTCTCCTATGAAGAGAGTCTAATGTCCAGGTAGGGCGGTCTCTCTTATGAGGAGGATCTAATGCCAAGATATAATCGGTATTGACCAGGGCCTGGACCGATAGGACGATGATGACACCAGTGATGCCTTTTATAATGCGAAGAAAAAAAAAATCTCACCTGCTAGTTGCCACTATTAAATAACAACTGCATAAGGGTGTAAGAATCCCATTGGTGTCCTTGCCAGTTATTTGGATTGGACATTAACAAGCATGTTCTGATTCTCAAAGTGATCTCTTAGAATTCAAAGATATGAGTACCAAGTCAAATCTAGCCACTTGCTTTCATAAAAAAAAAAAAAATCCAACCACTTAGCTACATCAAGGCCATTAAGCAACAAATTAAAATGTCAAAATAGATGACACAACCCTTAAATATGCATGTTTTAACTTATCTATATCTATATCTATACTATATATAAAAGCACGAAGACAATAAAATTGTCGAAAATACAAAAATAGCCTTACTTAGATTAATATAAAAAAAACGACACATCATATAATAATGAATGACAAGTAGTTTCTCTATAAAATCTATCATTGTTAATAATATTTATTATTTCGTTGATAACCTAAATTATATAAGTTTAACTTTCAAATTATATTATTATTTTTCAGTATTATTTTTTTGTAGTTGTTGTTCATGTTGGTCTATAGTATATATAAAAGCACGAAGACAGCGAAAGTACAAAAATAACATTACTTAGATTAATATAAAAAACAAAAACGACATGTCATATAATAATGAATGACAAGTAGATTCTCTATAAAATCTATTATTGTTAATAATATTTATTATTTCAATGATATTCTAAATTATATAAGTTTAGTTTTCAAATTATGCTATTATTTTTCAGTATTATTTTTAAAACCTACTTTGGCGTCTCTAATGCCAAACTGTTTTAATATCTGGATTTTGTGTTTAGGACTACTAATGGACACACTAATTGAAATCCTAAAATGAAAGGTTAGAGACAGTTTGGACACAGGAATTATAGTGGTTCGGCACACGGGACTACCTCCACTACTCAAGGATCCCCCTTTGAAATTTCAAACACACTCTATTATGGTTTTTCACGGGTTCAACCAATAACCCTTAGTATAAGTTTTTCTTTAGGCCCAACTCTAACCTCACACACTCACCACAAAGTTTTCCCTAGCTTTGCCTTACACGAACCCACTGATACAAAGTGTACAATTAAGTACTACAACTTTTCCCTTCAAATATTTTCTCTCAATGTATGAACTAAGAAAAGTTTTTCTCTCTTTCTCTTTGCTTGATTGATAACTTCAAGTGCAACTATGTTTGCTTGAATTTTGAAACTCGGTTTCGCAGCTCTGAAGTTCTCCTTGAATCAGCATCTCTTTATATAGGCAAGTTGGATGGTTTGAATTCAAAAGATCTGTTATGTGTCCCTTTCCATCCAGCTGTTTTGTCTCCCGAGGTGCCAGAGCGTCAACGTTCATAATACCTGTTGTCCCTTTCACTTTGGCACGAGATCCAGCGGTCTGCAGCTTTTTGTCATTGATGTCATTGTTTAGCATAGTCCTAGATTGGTCCTAGGAAGTTTGAATTCAGCCGACATTTGATTTGTTTAAGGTAGGCTTTTCATTGATTCAGATTCCACAAATGGCAGTGTCCTAGGTTGTTTGACCAATGCCCACAGGGATTAAACAAATCAAGTCACATGGTTGGTTTTTTCTTGAAAGCGATGTGTCAACTCCACTAACACATCCTCCAATCCCACTCACACTTCTTCCCACATGTTGATCACGATTTGACCATCTTTGTGAGCTGCAATTGATGGTTAGAAGCACAAGATGCTATACATAGGTTTGTCATAATCAAAACCTAGTTAGTGCATTTAATCATATAATAATAATAGGCATATTAAATTGTATTTAAAGGATATTATAATATTATAATCAATTTCACAATTTAATCCATGCTTGATGTTAATAATCATACTTAATTAGGCCTAAGCATACTTAATTAACCTTAAGCATCTTCCTAATCATCAACCGAATCAAATTCTCCCCCTTTTTATGATGACAAACCTTAAACTATGTGGAGATGTAATTTTGTGTATTCTAAGCTCCCCCTCAACATATGCTCCCCCTATCTAAAATATTTATCCAATTTGTGCATCATTCAAATGGTTAGAGCATAAGGAGCAGAAAAATAAATTGAAGACATAGAATTTGGAAGCCACATTATATTAAAAGAGAATGAACATGTCGAAAAAAAACACAGATCCACATGCTCCCGAACCTAAATCTCTCCCGCAACCTAGTAATCTCTCCCCCTTTTGGCATCACAAAAAGCACAACAAGGGCAGACAGATTGGTATGGAAGAAGCCATAACAGAAACAATAGCAACAGATATTAAAGATAACAACCGTATAACAGCAGACAGAAAGACATATTGGCATCGCAAATGCCACAACTAACAGCAATGATAAAGAACAAGCAAAGATAAAACATGCATGATCCTAAGTGAGCATCAGATCTGGATAGCCATGAGAGGTCAAACGCTGGCAGATTTCTGTCAGGATGAGGAATCAGTGGACTCAACATCATCACTACCATCATCATCCTCTTCTCCTTCAACGGTTGTCTCAACCTCATTCTCAGCAACCAACAGATCCAGTTGAGCTTTTCCCATCTCCATAATCTTCTTTAACATACCTTTAAGCTCATACAGCTCTTCCTTCACATCCTTTATCTCCTCAATCAGAGCCTCAATGTGAGCATCCTTAGAGGCACTCGGCTGAACCACATAGAAAACTCCATGCTTATTCTTTTTTAGGTGCATTTTGCTAAGAGTGGCAGTGGAGATGGAGTCACCAAGTACTGGATGATGCGTTTTGGTGGGAATCACACCAATGTGACGAGTAATCAAGGTGATGAGGCTTCCATAAGGTCGAGCAGCAGAGAGACGAAGATGGTGAAAGATGATGTACCCATAGTCAATAGGACTATTCGTCAGCACACAACCCAGAAGCCACATGTCATAAGTCTTGAGCAAGGTCTGGTGTCCTCCATGGGAAATTAAGACTCTTGTGATAAAATAAAGAACCAACCTATGCTCGGATAGAGATCCTGATAGGAACCCTTCTTGGTGGACTGCCCAAATAACAACTTCCTTTGCTCAGAAACGCTAGGTGTGTCGGGCACATTGACAGGATTTCCAGAGGTAGTGTTATAGTTCCTAACAGATCCTTTCTTCAATTTCAGCAGCTTCCTAATCAATTTGGCAATGACAAAGACAGAGATCCCACAAATCGTGCTTTGAAGACCAATAACGTTACCAATATCATCATGCTTAGGTAACATATTTGTATAGAAATCCTGAACCAACGATTCATAAGTAGATACCTGAAGAGTGACTAGTGTGGTGAGTTGAGCCCGCTCTACTATTTCCACAACAGCAGACCCAATCAAATACTCAAAGTGGACAGAAACATATTTCTAAAATTTGAAAACACTACCCACGATTCCAGCGGGATCCTTCTCTTCCTCCTCATCATCAACAATCTTCTTAGGCTTCATTTTGGACCTGAAGAATTTCCCTGACTTGCTGACATGCTTGACCGAGGGTTCGTAGCATTCTTCATTTTCAGATCCTTCTTCTTCATCCTCAGGCACCATAGGTGTATCCCCTGTTACTCCTTCAGGGGTTACATCCGGAATCACTTCATCATCATCATCTTCTTCCTCTGACTTAGGAACCTCATAAACCAACTTTTCTTTTCCTTTTCTGGACACAGGTGTCTTCAGCCTTTGTACCCGAGTGCTGTCCCTTAGCGTTCGCTTTGACATCGCAGATGCCATAAGCTTTTCAGGTCGAGTAGACTTCTTAGTAGCAGTGGTTTCGGCTCTTTTGGATGGATATTTCTAGGCTAAGGGAGTGTTATCATCTGAGAGAGTTTTCTCAGATGAGTTCCTAGGATTCTCTGGTTGATTTTTAGGAGTAGGGTTAGGAGGAACCTCAAAGATATTCTGGGTAATGGATAGCTTGTCAGCAGGAGGAAGGTTAATGAGTGAGGGTTGTTTTTGAACAAGCTCAAGTACCTTGGCCTGCTTCTCGAGATCAAGTTCCTTCACAAAGTGATCAATCATCGATTTCCTCTTCAGAGCACAAAATTTTTTCTGCTCAATGGGATTAGTGAGGTGTGGAGGAATTCGAATCTGGGATAGGAACTCATCTGTGGCGGCTGCAATATTTGCAAGAGTTTTTGCAGCCTCTTGGTAAGTGATTGGTTCAGGTGGATTTGAAGGTGTGGAATACATCTTTGGAGAGGAGTGTTTTCACTTTTTAGGAGGTTTTGGTAGAGTATTTGGAGGTCTTGTAGATGGAGTTGATGGAGGGGGTTTTGAGTGTCCTGTAACTCTGGTTGTAGACGTCTTTGAAATAGCTGGGGCAGGAGAAGGAAGGACAGGGGCTTCCAGTGTTTTGAGATTTTGTAGGGGTTTTAGTTCTTCCCATTTTGGGTAACTGATAGGTTAATTTGAGGAAAACTTTGATTGTGGGAATGATGGCGAGAAAATCGATTGTGAGGTAAGGTTGGATAAGGAAGGAGGTCATGTAGTGAAGGTGGGTTACCGTTTTTATCCATCAGGTAATAAAGAGTTTTAATGCAGCTATAACACTCATCCTTTTAGCTTGCTAGGTAAAGGTCATCTCCCTGTCAATCACGCACTCTATCCAACATACACTGTAGCCGCTTTTCCATCCACTTGCATTGTCAGGCCCGTGCTTATTATTTTATTCAATATATCATCTCCTCGTGCAATGGCGCCGACGATGCCAAAACGTCCAGATTCCTTTCCTGACCAGTTTTCCACTTTATGTAGACCTCTAGGCTTATCACTTTACCATCCATCATAGCTCGGATTTTTTAGGGTGATGTGTGTGTCTTTTGAATGCATGTCACATGTTTTTAGGAGTTAGAAATGCATACCTGGATAGCCTTGAATTTTAAGGAGCGCTGCACATACCTAGATCCAACCGAATTTTTGCAAATTGTTCTTCCTTCATGGGCTTTGTGAATATATCTGCAAGCTACCTTTCGGTTGTGACAAAATCAAGTGTTATATCTTTCTTAAGCACATGATCTATAATAAAATGGTGCCTTATCTCTATGTGTTTTGTTCTAGAGTGTTGGATAGGGTTCTTTGTTAAGTTTATAGCACTAGAACTATCACACAAAATAGGTATAGTTTCAAACTTTAAACCATAGTCTAGTAGGGTTTGTTTCATCCAAAGTAAGCACAACATGATCCTGCAGCCACATACTCTGCCTCGGTTGTTGATGTAGCTACTGAATTTTTTTTCTTACTAGACCAAGAAACTAATGAATTTTCTAAGAATTGGCATGTCCCACTAGTACTCTTTCTATCAAGCATGCATCCAGTAAAGTCAGCATTAGAATATCCAATTTAATTAAATGACTCAACCTTGGGATAGCAAAGACCTAGAGAGGGTGTTCCATTTAGATATTTAAAGATTCTTTTAATAGCCCTCAAATGAGATTCTTTAGGATATGCTTGAAAGCGAGCACACAAGCACACACTGAACATAATATCAGGTCTAGATGCAGTAAGATAGAGAAGACTTCCAATCATACCTCTATATTTTTTAATGTCCACATCTTTACCGAATTCATCTTTATCAAGCTTCATAGTTGTGCTCATAGGAGTTGGGCTCACTTTGGCGTCTGACATACCAAACTGTTTGAGTAGCTCCTTTGTATATTTAGTTTGACCAATGAAGATGCCATCATCATATTGTTTGATTTGAAACCCAAGAAAGAAGTTTAGTTCCGCTATCATGCTCATCTCGAATTCACTATGCATTAGTTTTTCAAAATCATGACATAGAGCATCATTAGTAGCACCAAATAATATATCATCAACATAGATTTGCACAATAATTAAGTCATTCTTTTAGTGTTTTACAAAGAGTGTGGAATCAACTTTACCTCTAACAAAGTTTTGAGAGAGAAGAAATGTACTCAACCTGTCATACCATCCCCTTGGAGCTTGTTTGAGTCCATATAGAGCCTTTTTAAGCTTATAGACATGTTTTGGATGCTCATAATTCTCAAATTCGGGAGGTTGCTCCACATACACCTCTTCTATGATTACACTATTCAGAAAGGCACTTTTCACATCCATTTGGTAGAGTTTGAAGGATTTGTAGGATGCATATGCAAGGAGCATCCGAATTGACTCTAAGCGAGCTACCGGTGCAAAGGTTTCATCAAAGTCAATTCCTTCTTCTTGGTTATAGCCTTGTACTACTAACCTGGCCTTATTCCTTGTCACATTTCCAGCCTCATCAAATTTGTTCCTAAATACCCATTTAGTTTCAATTATTGGATTAAATGGTGGGTCTAGGAACTAATTTCCAAACATCACTCTTCTCAAATTGATTGAGCTCTTCTTGCATAGCCATCACCCAATTTTCATCGTTGATAGCATCATTGGCATTTTTGGGCTCAATTTGTGAGAGAAAAGCTTGATGGGAATTAAGATTGTGCAAGGAGGATCTTGTGGTTACTCTTTTAGATAGATCTCCAATAACATCACTGGTTGACAGTCCTTTTGGCACCTTCAACGCCGAACTTTCTGGTATTACATGTGGTACGGCATGTGTGTTGGTTTCATGTTGAGTTGCGGTATCATCATGCAACTCTTCTTTAATCTCAGCAGACCTTTCAGGAGTGTTAGTAATAATATCTCTAGGCTGCTGGGAGAACACATCCTCAACAGAATCAACATTCTTAGTTAACTCAGTTTCATCAAAGACCACATGTATTGATTCCTCAACTATAAGTGTTCTTTTGTTGTAAACTCTATAAGCTTTACTTCTAGTTGAGTATCCTAAGAACACACAATTATCAGATTTAGCATCAAATTTTCCAAGTGAGTCTTTGGTATTTAATATGAAGCATTTTGACCCAAAGACTTTGAAGTAGCTTATGTTTGGCTTTCTATCATGCTAAAGCTATTATGGTGTTTTCTCAAGTTGTGACCTAATGGTTACCCTATTTAGAACATAGCATGCGGTGTTCACGGCTTCAGCCCAAAAGTAAGTTGGCAATGATTGTTCATTTAGCATTGTTCTTGCCATCTCTTGCAATGTTTGGTTCTTCCTCTCTACTACCCCATTTTGTTGAGGAGTTCGAGGAGCCGAGAATGTATGATCAATTCCATTTTCTTCATAGAAATGATTAAACACAAGGTTATCAAATTCGCCACCATGGTCACTCCTAATCTTTGTTATTTTATAACATTTTTTTATTTTGAAGTTTTCTTACTAAAGAGGCAAACTCATAAAGTGCATGATCTTTTTTTGAAAGAAACATGACCCAAGTAAAACCGGAATAGTCATCAACAATGACGAATGTGTAACTCTTACCTCGAAGACTTACTACCTTAATGGGTCTAAACAAATCTAGATGTAATAGCTCAAGTGGTCTAGTAGTGGAGATGCACTTCTTTTGTTTGAATGAACTTTTGAACTGCTTTCCATATTGGCATGCTTGACATGCTTTCTCTTTTTCAAACTTCAGCAAGGGTAGTCCCCTTACAAGTTCCTTCTTTTGAAGATTTGATATAAGCTCATGATGTGCATGCCCCAATCGTCTATGCCAAAGCTCAGTAGTCTCGGTTCTAATATTTCAACACATGTTTTCCGGATTAGAGACATCAACCATATTAATAGAATACAAGTTTCCTTGTCTTTAACCAACAAGCAAAGTTTGGTTGTTGTCATTGTTAGTTACTAGGCATTTGTTAGATTCAAAAATTACTTTGCATCCACGATCACACAACTGACTTATGCTTAGTAAATTGAATTTTAGATTTTGAACTAACAAAACATGCTCAACGGTTGGATCCTTACCGACATTACCTATACCCAATACCTTTCCTTTAGATTTGTCGCCAAAGGTGACAGAACCTTTACCTCTCGGATTTAAGGATGAGAACTTGGACATATCACCCGTCATATGTCTTGAGCACTCACTCATCCCCATTGACCTGTTATAATGTCAAGTTTTAGGTACCCAAACATACTTGGGTCCTTGTGAATTAGTCTTGGTACCTTTAGGTACCCATATAAACTTTATGGGACAATTCTTTCTCCTAAAGATGCAATCTTGATTTTGTGTCCATGTCTATTACAATAGTGACAAGTGATGTTATGGCTAGATGCAGTCCTAATAATTTTAGTCCTATGATATGCTTTAGTTTTTCGGGTATTAGAGGCATGGGAGGCGATATCCGCGCTCCAACAGTTGTTAAATGCACTCCCCTTCTCTCCGAAATACCCAAAATGCCCAACTCTATTTTGGTTTTTAATCTATTGTCATTGCAATCACGAAACCCAAGTAAAACTGACAGCTTACGACTGTTGATAATGTAAATCATTATTATTAATGATTACCCTTTTGTTTTTTTACTATTTAACGTTATGCTAGACTTTTGTTTTTAAAGGCTTTATCTTTTCTACAATTTGTAATTTATCATCCTTCTTAGAGAATATTATGCCAAAGTATCAAAATGAGTTTTTTTTAGCATATAGGTCTTCTTGTTTTTTTGGAAGCTGAGATTGTAATTTTTTTCGTTACTTCATTGAAAAATTTGAAAATAATTATTCAATATAATTTTTGATATTATCATCTATCAGGTTTATTAAAATCATATGATAAATTAGGAATAGTGAAACAAAAGAATATATATCCATATATATCATTTAATTTTCATTGTAATTTATCTTAAAAATATTGTAAGTTGAGTGTAGGATTGATCCAAATGGTAAGTGACTTTTTGTGCCGCTTAAGCAGGCCTCCAGTTCGAGTCTTTGTGAGCTAGGTAAAAAATAAAAAATATGCATTGTGACATTTCCTTAACATTTTTTTCTTACTTAATAGTAACTTTATATTTAGTATTTTGTTAAAGTTACAAACTTTATAGTTAATATTTTTTAAAAAAAAAATTTGATCGGAATTTGTTTGCAAAATTTTATTATAAAAGAATTCTAATAATAGAATACTTAGTTTTTATTGGCTCTTAAATACAACAACATACTGTGGTAATATTTATATTACTTAATTGATGTTTCATCAGTATAACCTCTTGTGACAGGTCATTTAAATATAATATTAGTGTTTTTAATTAAAAAATAATTTTTGTATAAATTTTCTAAATTTTAAATATTTTAAGATATCCATGAATATTTTTAATAAATTTCCATTAAAAAAATTAAAATATGAATAATTAATACTGTTGTACTAATCAATAAATACAACCTTCGTAAACAGTGTACACATGCTTCCAGAGCCACTGTTATTTCAAAGTTTCCCATGTGTACTATCCAGTTAACATTTGGAAAAACCAACAATTAATGCTGGGTATTTTGGACATTTCAAGCAAAAGAGGAGTGCATTTAACAATTGTTGGAGCGCGGATATCGCCTCCCTAGAGGCATAGTTAGACTTAGCTTGAAAAATGTGGTGTGTAGCTCCAAGACCTACCTTTTGTAATGTATGTCTTTGTTGACTTAGAATCATATCTAAACCTTTACTACCATGATCAAACTTTTCAAGCATACTTTTCAGAGAATCCACAGTCGTTTTCAGATCCACATTTTCATGTGCAAGTCTTGTATTCTCTTCTTTACATGTATCAAATTGTTGCACAAGAACCTTTTGTGACTTAGCAAGTGTTTCTCTATCCGCTTTGGCGTCTTCAAAGCCATTATTGCACAGGGTCAGATTTTTAGCCATTTTTTCTTTTTTTATCATACACTCTTTCTTTTCAGATTCTAAAAGTTTAACCTTCCTTTTCAATGCTTTGTTTGTCTTAGCCATGTCTTTAAAACTTTTATATAATTCTTCATATGCATCATGGAGTTCATCAAAAGAAAAACTAGATGAGTTGGAATGATTTACCTCTTTTTTCTTCTTGTGCCATAAGACAAAGGTTTGCCGATTCCTCTTCATCCGATTCATCATCAGAATCAAGGTCATCCCATGCAGTCATTGCTTTTTTACCCTTGTTCTTGAAGTTGTTGAACTTGGGTTTTCGTATGTTGGGACATTTGGCCTTGATGTGCCCGGGTTGATTGCAACCATAGCACAAAGGTTGCTCTTTCTTTGATTCATCAACATTCACACCTCTGAAGTTCCTACCCTTGAGATTTCTCCTTTTCATGAATTTCACAAATTTTCTTGTAATTAAGGCAACATTTGGGTCACTTTCGGAATCACTCTCATGTGAAGACTTGAGAGCTATATCCTTCTTTCTTTTTGGTTTTTCTTCAAATTTTGACCCATGAACAATGAGACTTCCCATAAGATCATTGTAAGCGAGAGTGTTCATGTCTTTGGCTTCCTCAATAGCAGTAACCATCGGTTCCCATTCACAGGGAAGAGATTGAAGAATTTTTGTCACCTTCTCCTTGTTTATGATGATTTTGCCAAGACAAGCCAAGTTGTTACACAAGATAGTGAATCTTGTGTCAAGTTCTTATATGGTTTCATCTGGCAATATTTGGAACAACTCAAACTCTCTCATCAGCTGATTCATCTTTGATTCTTTGACTTGGTTTGTTCCTTCATGCGCAATGCATAGAGTACTCCAAATTTCATGTGATGTTTCACATGATCTGACTCTTTCAAATTCGGCTTAACTGATGCCACAAAGGAGTGCATTCTTTGCTTGGGCTTCTAGTTTGGCTTTCTTCATTTCAGCTTCACTCCAGGTGTTCATTTCCTTAGTTGGATGTGAATTAGCCTTTTCTGATTAAAACCTACTTTGGCGTCTCTAATGCCAAACTGTTTTAATCTCTGGATTTTGTGTTTAGGACTACTAATGAACACACTAATTGAAATGCTAAAAGGAAAGGTTAGAGACAGTTTGGATACAGGATTTATAGTGGTTCGCCACACAGGACTACCTCCACTACTCAAGGAATCCCCCTTGAGATTTCTAACACACTCTATTATGGTTTTTCACGGGTTCAACCAATAACCCATAGTACAAATTTTTCTATAGGCTCAACTCTAACCTCACACACTCACCACAAAGCTTTCCCTAGCTTTGTCTTACACAAACCCACTGATACAAAGTGTACAATTAAGTACTACAACTTTTCCCTTCAAATATTTTCTCTCAATGTATGAACTAAGAAAAGTTTTTCTCTCTTTCTCTTTGCTTGATTGAGAACTGCAAGTGCAACTATGTTTGCTTGAATTCTGAAACTCGGTTTGGCAGCTCTGAAGTTCTCCTTAAATCAGCATCTCTTTATATAGGCAAGTTGGATGGTTTGAATTCAAAAGATCTGTTATGTGTCCCTTTCCATCCAACTGTTTTATCTCCCGAGGTACCTGTGCGTCAACGTTCATAATGCCTATTGTCCCTTTCACTTTGGCACGAGATCCAGCGGTCTGCAGCTTTTTGTCATTGATGTCATTGTTTAGCATAGTCCTAGGTTGGTCCTAGGAAGTTTGAATTCAGCTGACATTTGATTTGTTTAAGGTAGGCTTTTTATTGATTCAGATTCCACAAATGGTAGTGTCCTAGGTTGTTTGACCAATGCCCATAGGGATTAAACAAATCAAGTCACATGGTTGGTTTTTTGTTGAAAGCGACGTGTCAACTCCACTAACACATCCTCCAATCCCACACACACTTCTTCCCACATGTTGATCACGATTTAACCTTCTTTGTGAGCTGCAATTGATGGTTAGAAGCACAAAATGCTATACATAGGTTTGTATAGGTTTGTCATAATCAAAACCTAGCTAGTGCATTTAATTATATAATAATAATTGGCATATTAAATTGTATTTAAAGGCATATTATAATATTATAATCACTGTCACAATTTAATCCATGCCTTATGTTAATAATCATACTTAATTAGGCCTAAGCATACTTAAGTAACCTTAAGCATCTTCCTAATCATCAACCGATTCACAAGCATAGCGAAGAACTGCCGAAGAGTCAGGAAAAAATCACGAATAAGGATAACATCAACGAAAAAGAATAATCATAGAGAAGAATAATTATAAGAACTCACGGTTTTTTTTCTTGTAATTTATTATCAATAAGAAGTATGGAATAGAAAAATTGATTTATAAATTCATATTCTAATATAAAAATTAATTTTAAAAAATTTATATTCGTTTGTTCAAAAGTATCAAAAAAATCATTGTCTAAATTATATATAAGTTCTTCTCAAGTTAATGATTAGTATATAAATCTTTATTTATATTTTCTCAATTGCTACCAAAATTATAAAAACAATAATGTTTGAAAAGACAGTAGAAATATGAAAAAGAATATTCTATGAGGCAGCGAAAACGACGAACAAAAACAACGTCTACGGAAAAAAATAATCATAAAGAGGAATAATCACAAGAACTTAATATTCTAATACAAAAATCAATTTTAAACAGTATATATCCATATGTTCAAAAGTATCAAAACTAAATTATATATAAGTTCTTCTCAAGTTAATGATTAATGTATAAATATTTTATTTATATTTTCTCAATAGCTGCCAAAAATTAAAAAAAATAATAATGTTTGAAAAAATAATAGAAATATGAAGAAGAACATACTTTGGCGTCTCTAAAGCCAAACTGTTTTAGTCTCTGGATTTTGTGTTTAGGACTACTAATGAACACACTAATTGAAATGCTAAAAGGAAAGGTTAGAGACAGTTTGGACACAGGATTTATAGTGGTTCGCCACACGGGACTGCCTCCACTACTCAAGGATCTCCCCTTGAGAATTATAACACACTCTATTATCGTTTTTCACGGGTTCAACCAATAACCATTAGTACAAGTTTTTCTTTAGGCTCAACTCTAACCTCACACACTCACCACAAAGCTTTCCCTAGCTTTGTCTTACACAAACCCAATGATACAAAGTGTACAATTAAGTACTACAACTTTTTCCTTCAAATATTTTCTCTCAATGTATGAACTAAGAAAAGTTTCTCTCTCTTTCTCTTTGCTTGATTGAGAACTGCAAGTGCAACTATGTTTGCTTGAATTCTGAAACTCGGTTTGGCAGCTCTGAAGTTCTCCTTGAATCAGCATCTCTTTATATAGGCAAGTTGGATGGTTTGAATTCAAAAGATCCGTTATGTGTCCCTTTCCATCCAGCTGTTTTGTCTCCCGAGGTGCCAGAGCGTCAACGTTCATAATGCCTGTTGTCCCTAGCTTTTTGTCATTGATGTCATTGTTTAGCATAGTCCTAGGTTGGTTCTAGGAAGTTTGAATTCAGCTAACATTTGATTTGTTTAAGGTAGGCTTTTCATTGATTCAGATTCCACAAATGCTAGTGTCCTATGTTGTTTGACCAATGCCCATAGGGATTAAACAAATCAAGTCACATGGTTGGATTTTTGTTGAAAGCGACGTGTCAACTCCACTAACACATCCTCTAATCCCACTCACACTTCTTCCCACATGTTGATCATGATTTGACCATCTTTGTGAGCTGCAATTGATGGTTAGAAGCACAAGATGCTATACATAGGTTTGTATAGGTTTGTCATAATCAAATTCTAGTTAGTGCATTTAATCATATAATAATAATTGGCATATTAAATTGTATTTAAAGGCATAGTATTGTTGAAAATAATGTTTTGCTAATATCTCTTTATACTATTCAGGTTTTGATAATGATAAATCAACCTTGTACTAGGATGATCAATATTATGAAGCAAAAAGAAATAATCAAGATCAAAGACCTTATGTGATCAAGAGTTCAAGAATAAAAGTGACAAGATCAAGCAAGAAGAACAAGAAGATTTAGGAACTCAATTTTGTACGAGGTTAATCATTCAATGTCTCTAAGTTATTGGCTCAAAACAAAATCATTTTTACTCATGCATCATATGGCATCGATTCAATCATAAAAATGGTTTCTAAGCTTTGAACATCAATGTCCAATTTCTGAACATCGATGTCCTCATGACCGTTATGCTTAAAAAATTGCTTTGAAGTGTCTGAACATCGATGTCCTATTTCCATAACATCGATGTCCTATTGAATCGGGTTTCAAAATTGTTTCGGCATGTATCATAACATCGATGTTCAACACCATAACATCGATGTCCATTTGAATCGGCTTTTAAGATTGTTTTGGGAGTGTCCAAAACATCGCTGTTCAACATATGAACATCGATGTTATTTTGTCTCGGGTCTTGGACAATGTCTTGGGCAACATCGATGT
>JAKUCV010007826.1:57994-131304 GCA_028386065.3 Turnera subulata | reverse complement strand
AGCTTATGGAATGAAGTTTGAAGGCAAAGTAGAAAAGAAGAAAGACCTTGCCTTGAAGATTCAAGATTCCGAAGAGGATGCAAGTGACAGAGATGATGATATGGCTCTAGTCACAAGGAAGTTCATGAAGTTCCTCAAGAAGAAGAGATTGCAAAAAGGGAGGAATATGAAGAGCACCTCTAAATATGAAGATACAAAGAAAAATTCGATTGTTTGCTATAAATGCAACAAACCCGGTCATATCAAATCGGAGTGCCCATACAAAAAGAAAGCAAGACTTGATTCTTCAAAGAGCACAGGCAAGAAAATCATGGTGGTATGGGATGAAGATGACACATCATCAAGTGACACGGATAGTGATGAAGATGTGCATATATGCTTCATGGCTCTTGAAGATGAGGAGGTAATTAATTCTTCTAATGACTTTACATTTGAAGAATTACATGATGCATTTATTGATGTGCATGAAGAACTTGAGAAGTACTTGAAAATGAATCAAAAGTATAAAAAACAACTTGTGACTCTTGAAGAAGAAAAGCATGCTCTTAATGTATCTTACAATGAACTTAATGAGAAAGTATCCTCTAATGTATGTGCTTCTGTTGTATTAGGAAAAAAGAATGAGTCTCTTAAGTCTCACGTTGAAGATTTAAAGAAAACATTAGAGAAGTTTACGAATGGTAGAGATAATCTTAATCTTCTCCTAGGACAGCAAAGAAATCCAATACAGAAGGAAGGATTAGGAGCATTAAATGTGCCATATGAGGTCAAACCTATTATGCTAAATGCTAAGAAACATGAACATGGTGCCTCATCTTCCACTCATCATACTAGATCACAAGAACATGCTAAACCATATGCTCAAAATGCTAGATCACATGTTCATAATACAAAATCACCTATTCATTATAGAAGGTCAAATGCTCAAAAAGCAAGACCATATGTAAGTAGTAGTAGATCCCATTATGCTAGGTTGTATGCCAATAATAGAAGACCACATTCTTACAATATTAGATCAAATGCTAATAGTGCAAGATCACATGTATACAATGCTAGAAATGGAGGATCTTATTACACTAAACCAAGCACACATGGTAGAAGATCATATGCTTATAATGCTGGAACACAAACCAATGATGTTACGTTACATGCTAGATCATTTGCATACAATGCAAAATCTCATGATTACAATTCAAGAGCACAAGCATATAGAGCTAGATCATTTCATAATCATGCTAAGTTATATACCTATGGTGGAAGGCAACAATGTTACCATGATAGAGTTCATGATCACTCTTATATTCCTTCTATCACATGCTATCATTGTGGTAAACATGGTCATGGAATTCATACTTGCATGTTCAGGAGTAAGAATTCACATGTAAAATATGTTTGGGTACCTAAAAGTACTAGAGCTACTATTCAAGGACCCTAGATTGAGTGGGTACCTAAATTTTGTTTATTTTTGTAGGACGACAAAGATGAGTGGGTACTTGATAGTGGATGTTCACGCCATATGACGGGTGATCAATCAAAGTTCTCATCTTTGAAAGGTAAAGGTAAAGGTAAAGTAACCTTTGGTGATAGCTCTAAGGGTAAAATACTTGGTATTGGTGATATTGGTTCTAATCCTACTATTGAGCATGTTCTTCTTGTTGATAACTTAAAGTTCAATCTCTTAAGTATAAGTCAACTATGTGATAAGGGATATAGAGTCACCTTTGAATCTACTAAGTGCATGGTTACTAGATGTTTTGATGATCATTTACTTTTTGTTGGTAAAAGGATCGGAAATCTTTACTCAATCAACCTGAAAGAAGTTGCTAACAATGATGTTAAGTGTTTTAGTGCAAAGATGGAAACACCTATTTTATGGCATAGGAGGCTTGGACACGTCAATTTGGAATTAATTTCAAAACTATCCAAGAAGGACCTTGTTAAGGGTCTACCAAAGCTCAAATTTGAAAAAGATGGAGTATGTAGAGCTTGTCAACTTGGAAAGCAAGTTAAAAGCTCCTTCAAAGCCAAAAATATGGTAACAACTTCTAGACCTCTTGAACTCTTGCATCTTGATCTTTTTGGTCCTATGAGGACAACTAGTCTTGGTGGTATGAATTATGCTTTTGTTATTGTTGATGATTACACTAGATTTTCTTGGGTTATATTTCTTGCTAGTAAAGATCATGCTTTGTATGAGTTTGGATGCCTTGTTAGACGTTTGCAAAATGAAAAAGGTTATAAGATTTCTAAAATTAGAAGTGATCATGGTGGTGAGTTTGATAATCTTTTGTTTGATCATTATTGTGAACAATGTGGCATTGAACACACTTTTTCTACTCCTAGAACACCTCAACAAAATGGGGTTGTTGAGAGAAGAAATCGGACATTGCAAGAAGTGGCACGCACTATGTTAAATGAAAATGGTATACCTTCATACTTTTAGGCTGAAGCAGTTAATACCGCATGTTATGTGCTAAATAGAGTCTCCTTAAGGCCTATCTTCAAGAAAACCTCTTACGAACTGTGGTATGGTAGAAAACTAAATATTGATTACTTTACTCAATACCAAGGACATTCTTGGTAAGTTTGATACTATGCCGGATAAAGGTATATTTCTTGGTTACTCTATTACTAGTGAGGCCTATCGTGTGTATAACAAAAGGACTCTTCTTGTTGAAGAATCCATGCATGTTGTATTTGATGAAGTTGATTTAAATGGTGATAGAGATGATGATATAATAGATTTCACACGTAGACCTTCACCGAGCATGAATGTTGACGCTTCAACTAGCCAAACTTCATTGGATCATGGTTCTTCACCAACAAGTACAAGTGAACCCAAAACTGATGATACTTCTTCTTCTCAAACTTTTGATGTACAAGAGAAGGAAAAAGAAACTATCGAAGGACAAGGTATTGTGGAAATCAAGGTACCAAGGGGACATTCTCCCAGTGCAATTCTTGGGGATCCTATAAAAAGGGTAGTTACTAGACCATCTTTACATAATTTGAATGGTCATATTGCATTCTTGTCACAAGTTGAGCCTAAAAACGTTAAAGATGCTATTAATGATGAAAGTTGGGTTATTGCTATGCAAGAGGAGTTAAATCAATTTGAGAGAAGTCAAGTTTGCAATCTTGTTCCTAGACCTCATGATCATCCCGTTATTGGTACTAAGTGGGTCTTTAGGAATAAGTTAGATGAAAATGGTATTGTTATGAGAAACAAAGCTAGACTTGTTGCTCAAGGATATAATCAAGAAGAAGGCATTGATTTTGATGAAACATTTGCTCCTGTTGCTAGATTAGAATCTATTCGCATGCTTCTTGCATATGCATCTTATAAAGCATTTAAATTGTTTCAAATGGATGTCAAGAGTGGATTCTTAAATGGCTATATCATGGAGGAAGTGTATGTTGAGCAACCCCCCGGTTTTGAAAATCATGAGTTTTCTCATCATGTGTTTAAACTCAAAAAGGCACTCTATGGTTTGAAACAAGCCCCAAGAGCTTGGTATGAAAGGCTAAGTAACTTCCTTGTTTCTAGTGGTTTTACAAGAGGAAAGGTTGACACTACTTTGTTTGTCAAATCTCATATGCATGAATTACTCATTGTTCAAATATATGTGGATGATATTCTTTTTGGTGCTACTAATGAGTTTTTGTGTAAGGAATTTAAAAAATCCATGCAAAGTGAATTCGAGATGAGCTCCAAGGGGGAGTTAACTTATTTCCTTAGATTTCAAGTAAAACAACTTGAAAGGGGCATATTCATTAACCAAGCCAAGTATACAAAGGAGTTACTCAAGAGATTTGGGATGGATGGTGCTAAGATTAGCCCAACACCCATGAGCACTACCACTAAGCTTGACAAGGATGAAGATGGTAAAGATGTGGATATCAAGCTATATAGAGGTATGATCGGGAGTTTGCTTTACCTAACAGCTACTAGACCGGACATCATGTTTAGTGTATGTCTATGTGCACGATTTCAAGCATGTCCAAAAGAGTCTCATTTACGTGCTATTAAACGCATTTTTAAGTATCTTAAAGGGACTCCTCACCTCGGTCTTTGGTATCCCAAAGTGAGTTCATTTACTCTCACTAGTTATTCCGATGCGGATTTTTCCGGGAGTACCTTAGATAGAAAGAGCACTAGTGGTACATGTCAATTTCTTGGTCAAGCATTAGTGTCATGGTCTAGCAAAAAGCAAAATTCCGTAGCTACTTCCACTACCGAAGCGGAATATATAGCTCCAGGTTCTTGTTGTGCTCAAGTTTTGTGGATAAAACATACTCTTGAAGACTATGGTTTGAAATTTGAGTCAATTCCTATTTATTGTGATAGTACTAGTGCCATTAATCTCACCAAGAATCCTATCCAGCATTCACGAACAAAGCATATAGAGATTAGACATCATCTTATTCGTGATCATGTGCAAAAGAAAGATATAACACTTGATTTTGTCAAGACCGAAGGACAACTTGCAGATATCTTTACCAAGCCTTTGAAAAAAGATCAATTCACAAAGATAAGGTTGGATTTGGGCATGTGCAATCCTCCTTGAAGTTCTCATAAGATGAAGGCCAACTAAGAATGTTAGCAAACATGGTCACAACACCGATGTTGAGTATCACAACATCGGTGTTCAGGTAAGTTCTCTAAACCTATTAAATTTTAAATTAGTACATGCTAAATTAACACAAACACACAGGATTTTATAGATTTCATATTTTACAATCATGCTTACAAACACACACACACGCTTACATTATTTATATTACATTACAATCACATATTTTTTTTTAAACACATACATACCTATCATAATCTAGCTCTTAACGATTTGGTACAGCAGTTACAGAGAAGCTATTAGGATCATTGACAATATTAACCCTCACACTATCATTCCATGCAAACCACATTCCACCCGAGTTATTCTGGCCAGGGATTTCAAACCGGTTCACTGATGGAAAACGGAGAGGGATGACCCCGTGGTTTTCGCCAGGTTGCCATAATGTCTCGGTGAGCAGAACCATATTCTGCTTGTATTGGTTCTTCAGGTCTCTCAAGGTTCTTGCAAAATCTTCAGAGCGCCTAGTGATTCCCCTACAATTCCACACTAGCAGGCGAACCTTTGGCCAAGTCGGTGGTAAGACAGGGACCCGTGAAGCACTTTGAGCAGTCATTAAAAGACGGTAATAACTTCTTTCTTCTAAGGTTTGATGGGTAGACTCCATTTGAAAACTTTCAAGCCTTTTAGATATGAAGAACATGGTGGCATTGGCGGTACCATAGAAGGATGTTCTAAGTGGGCTTTGACTCTCAAGAAAAATTGACTCTTCCATGGGTGTGACAAAAAACCTACAAGAGTAGAGCTCATCAACAAATACTAAGCTAGGAATTCTACCTAGTTCATTAGGCAGCTCCTCAGACGGCTCACTAACCAAACTATAGGCTAATCGGTTTCTCCTGCCTAAGGCTGCACCCTCAACAAAAAAGACAGTGGAAGGGGAAGGCATTCTTGCTTTTGATTTTTTTTTGCTAACTCTCTTTCTGCAATTGGCTTATAATTTTCTGTGTCTAATGAGTTCTATCGTATGCCTATTTATAGAAACACAACTGCGTTGCTTCTTCTCTCAGTAGGTGACCCCTACCAATTTCTGACGTGTCCAGAGACTGTTCAGGAGGTGACCCCTACCTATCTTTGAAAAATGTTCAAAAGAAGACCCCTCCAAACTGCTTCGATTTTCAAGAATTTTTCTTTGTAAAACGTGCCAATTAGTTAAATTATTGCTCAATCAATGTCTGCAACCTTACAAATTTTTCCAATTATCAAAGATTTCCTTTTTGACAATCGTGGTTTTAATTGAATTATTGATTCCTAACGAGATTTGTTGTCTGGCACCAAAACGGATACTTTTCGACAGAGAAAATCAAAGTCCAATTGATGGGACAAATATCTCATCAACCGTGTTTATATGACGAAGCTGATCCTATTTGAGAGTACAGAAAATCTCAAATATTTTTCTCTTATTCATTACAATGTGTTAATTATATTATCATATCTTGGAGTTACATATTCCTAACTTGAGTGTCGGAGCGTTTTCAACGTTGTTTTGCAGGTACTCCTCATCAAGGCCATAAGCAAGGGGGAACCGGATGTACAAAAAAAATGGACCAAACATGTAAAACCCATACGGAACATCGATGTTCAGTAAGTTTTTATACTTCCATATTTTTTTTTTTCAACATCGATGTTTCACACCACCACATCGATGTTCGTTGTTTTCAGTTCTTCAAAGTATCAACCCGAGGGCATCCAACATCGATGTTCCAAGTCTAAACATCGATGTTCGGTCTACTTCACTATTTCACAGCTTGGACCCGAGAGCAAATAACATCGATGTCACACTTAATAACATCGATGTCACACTTAATAACATCGATGTCGTCTCTTTCCCAGTTTTACAAAGCTCGGACCCGAGAGCAAAAAAAATCGAAGTTAAAACTGTGAACATCGATGTTCAGCTGCTGTCTTTCAAAAATTATAGCTGTTAGACATTCACAGAATCAACTCAATAGTACACAACATCGATGTTACCATCATGGACATCGATGTTCAGCTGCTGAAATTTAAAAAAAATAGTCGTTGCGTGACTGTTACTAGCCATTACTAGCCGTTGTCCCCTACATAAAACACAATGCTCTTCATTTCTCATCTCAACTCTCTCTTCTCCAAAGTCTATCATGCTCTCCTTTAGCATTCTTATCTACACATTCTTCATACTTTTTTCTCTAATCTCTTTTTTCACTTACTCTTTACCCTTCTTTCTTCAACCATGGGCAAGACCGCATCACATGGCAAAACACCCGTGAGACAACCAACCAAAAGAGGAGGTCCCTCTACCTCATCTCCTCAATTTCCTTTGGACGACAAATCTGCTGTTTGGTTTTCTACCCGAGCTCAACGCACTCACTTTCAATCTTACTTCCAAAATCGTCCTATTTGCACTCCCCGGTATCTTCCGATCACTTACCCAAAGGAGAAGAACTATACTCGACTTGAAGGGCACCTACGTACAACTGGTTTGTGGGAATTTGTCACCAACAAAAGCTTTCAATATAGTGCCGACTTCACCCGAGCCTTCTACTCAACACTCAACCGAGATGGTGATGTGTTCACTACTCAGGTGAATGGAGTCGATATCTCTTTTACTCTCGAGGAATTTGGGGCAGCAACGGATTACCATTTGAAGGGGCGGATACTGCCTCTTATAGTGGTCCTAATTGGCTCACAACAAACGAAGGCCCTCTACTAACTGAACTCGGTTTCACGGAAGTTGTCCGTCATACCCATTCCAAAAGGCCAACCATTCATTCCATCCACCCGGAGTACCGTGTTCTGTTTTTTCTCATCACCCGGGTAATCAAGCCAAGACCCGAAAATCACACCGTCATGTCCATTGAGGATATGAAGGTACTCCTTGCCATTATCCATCATGCTCCAATTAATTGGCCACGTTTTGCGCTTATGCACATGACGGACTATCCTCCTCAGTCCATCAATCATCCCCTGCCATATCCCTTCTTGTTGTTGGATATCTTATTGAATGCAGGTATTGACGCTCGGAAAGGCCCTCGGGTTTCTCATAGCAAAATTTGGGCGATTAGTAACGATACATTCCGACCCGGCAAAACCGAGCAAGCACCACGAATCACTCAAGCTGAGAGCTCAGCAGCCGCTTCTCAACGCCAAGCTCCCGTGGTCACGCTTGAATCGATTGCAGCATCCCTTAAACATCTCCAATTGAGTGTCAATAGCATGGGACGGTCCACTGATCGTATTGACATCGAAGTTCAACGCCAAGGGCATGATCTTCGATCCTACTTTGATAGGATGCACTATCAACCTCCACCCTATCATACAACATTTCATGGCTATGATTTCGAAGCTGAGGGTAATGATGATGATGAGCCATTTGATCCCAATGTGGCTGGTGATTCCATGGACGTGGAAGCGGAAAATGAAGAAGAAGCAGTTGCTGCCGACAATGGCGAAGATGCCGACGACGATGAAGATGATGGGAACTAACATCCCGATTTTTAATCTTTTATCCTATGTTCTTCAAATTGCATAAAAGCTTGTCTTTTCTATTTCTTTTTGCTAATGCCAAAAGGGGGAAACAAATTAACATGTATGTGCACACCAAGTTCAAATTAAACGGCATCATGGCTAAAACATAGGGGGAACTAATGGGCACATACTTCGACTTGTTTGTCATTATCAAAAAGGGGGAAATTGTTGAAAATAATGTTTTGCTAATATCTCTTTATCCTATTCAGGTTTTGATAATGACAAATCAACCATGTCTTAGGATGATCATTATTATGAAGCAAAAAGAAATAATTAAGATCAAAGACCTTATGTGATCAAGAGTTCAAGAATGGAAGTGACAAGATCAAGCAAGAAGAATAAGAAGATTTAGGAACTCAATTTTGTACAAGGTTAAACATTCAATGTCTCTAAGTTATTCGCTCGAAACAAAATCATTTTTACTCATGCATCATATGGCATCGATTTAATCATAAAAATGGTTTCTAAGCTTTGAACATCAATGTCCAATTTCTGAACATCGATGTCCTCATGACCGTTATGCTTAAAAAATTGTTTTGAAGTGTCTGAACATCGATGTCCTATTGAATCAGGTTTCAAAATTGTTTCGGCATGTATCATAACATCGATGTTCAACACCATAACATCGATGTCCATTTGAATCGGCTTTTAAGATTGTTTTGGGAGTGTCCAAAACATCGTTGTTCAACATATGAACATCGATGTTATTTTGTCTCGGTGGACAATGTCTTGGGCAACATCGATGTTCTAGTGACCGTTAGCCCAATAATTCATATTCGCTGGCCAGGACATCGATGTCCGGACATCGATGTCCGCTTTTGCAACATCGATGTCCTTGTGACCGTTGGACTAATAATGCACAATCAAAGGCCATAACATCGATGTCCTTGATTCCAACATCGATGTTCAGCCGACATGAGCAGACACACTTTTTACCTTCTCATGCTATCTTGTTTAAAGATGTTTTAGATTGCTTCCCCAACGGTCATACATGCTTTTATCCTTATAAATAGAGCTTTTAGGTCTCTGTTTAAAACAATTCAACTCTCCACATTTTTAAGATTCATTGTGAAACATACAATTCATTTTATGAGCCAATATCATAGAGAATTGAGAGTTTTCTTCATAGAGCTTATTTTTGTACTCATACCTACTCTTAAAGAGAGTCTTGTTTTGAGTGACCTTTTTATTAACATACACTTTAAGGGAGGATTGTTCCCTTGTAGTAAATTCATAGGAAGAGGGTCTTCTTTCTGTGAGAAAAAGGCTTGAAGTGAGGAATCTTCAAGCAGGAGTTGTAAACGGTTTGTTAAGCACCCGGAAGCTTAACGCGGATAGTGGAATCTTCGAGAGAGTCTCTCGGGGGACTGGATTAGCCACACAGGTTTTGTGTGTGTGAACCAGGATAAATCGGTTTGTCTCACTCTCTTTCAATTCCGCATTATTATTTGTTTTAAGTTTTAATTAGTTCTTAAACGCTAATTCACCCCCCCTCTTAGCGTGTTTGGGCTTACAAGTATAATATTATAATCATTGTCACAATTTAATCCATGCCTTATGTTAATAATCATACTTAATTAGTCATAAGCATACTTAATTAACCTTAAGCATCTTCCTAATCATCAACCGATTCACAAACATAACGAAGAACTGCCGAAGAGTCAGCGAAAAATCACGAATAAGGATAACATCAACGAAAAAGAATAATCGTAGAGAAGAATAATTATAAGAACTCACGGTTTTTTTTCTTGTAATTTATTATCAATAAGAAGTATGGAAAAGAAAAATTGATTTATAAATTCATATTCTAATATAAAAATTAATTTTAAACAATTTATATCTGTTTGTTCAAACTATCAAAAAAATCATTGTCTAAATTATATATAAGTTCTTCTCATGTTAATGATTAGTGTATAAGTCTTTATTTATATTTTCTCAATAGCTACCAAAACTGTAAAAAACAATAATGTTTGAAAAAACAATAGAAATATGAAAAAGAATATTCTATGAGGCAGCGAAAAAGACAAACAAAAACAACGTCTATGAAAAAGAATAATCATAAAGAGGAATAATCACAAGAACTTAATATTCTCATACAAAAATCAATTTTAAACAGTATATATCCATATGTTCAAAAGTATCAAAACTAAATTATATATAAGTTCTTCTCAAGTTAATGATTAATGTACAAATATTTTATTTATATTTTCTCAATAGCTGCCAAAAATTACAAAAAATAATAATGTTTGAAGAAATAATAGAAATATGAAGAAGAACATTCTAAGAGTCAGCAAAAACTACCAAAAAAAACAAGAATGGCTATGATAAACATAATAATGGAAAATAATAACATAATATAACAATAACCTTAATTGGGAATATAATTTGATAATTAAAATTATATAATTTAGAATATCAAAGGATTAAAAAAATATTTGTGTACATTATATATAAGTCCTTATAAAGATAATGATTAATATATAAGCATTTAAAAATTACGAAGAACAGTAATTATTAGAAATAAGAGAACTATGAAAAGAACAGCGAAAATGAAGCGCCCCGATTCGTATTTACCAGATACAATAAACACGTGCCGGAACTATTCTTATTGATAGAACAGATAGTACATCGTAATCAAATACTACACAACATCAAATCCCAAATACAACATAATCACCACTACATCATCTGTCACCTATACTCGGAGACCATTATTCAAGCCACACACTCTAGCTCAACAGCAGCAGCAGAAATCATATGATACAGCATCAGAGGAAATAAAGAAAAGCAGCAACACAGCAACATGTTAATACAACAGCAGAAGACTTAAATGCACATGCAGCGGAGGTCTGGATCTGGAGTCAGGTGGAGAAGAAAGCAGCAGCTGACGAACATCGTACCTGAACTACGAACAAACTCAACCTACGGGATGAAACCTCGCAGGCGAGGGGTGAGTCCGAAGTGCTCACCGATACAATTAAGCACAATCATGGATAAACAGAGATATGCAGGCAACCATAATACTTTCGAAGAAAATACTAGCAAAATACAAATCAGAGATTCAACCAGATCATGACCGAGCCAAGGCTAGAAGAATATTTATTATTATTTCCAATTTTATCTTTCGGGCCCTGTCACTGGACAAGCTAGGGTCGTACCTGGTTATCAACTAATTCCGGATGCCAGGCCAAAACATAACCCGGGATCAACATCCCAATAACATAACCAATCCGAGATCAACTTCTCAATAACCAAACAAAACCGGGATCAACATCCCAAACCAAGAAACCGGCCATGACACCACAGAACTAGCCTCTAACCATCTAGTCGTACCACTACTTTCCACGTGACAATAAAGTCATCATCTCAAATTCAATTCCAAATTCTATTTCCAATACCCATTATCCTTTTCTCAATTATCCTCTGTTAACATCTCAACACAATATCCACAAATCCAATAACACAGTCCAACAACAACAACAACATTAACCATAGCAGTCAAATAACCAACAATAACCATCTCGGCAGTTCAATCAAACAACAAAACACATAAAGTATTACAGGTACATATCCATCCGCACCTTAGCTGATTATCAATTATGGAATTACCCAACAGATTCCAAGTCTGGTTCCTCAGGTAACTGCTCGTTATCAACTCCTATATCAAACAATAATATGCACTCATAAGATCTTATGCAGATGCCATGCTAATAGGGTATGTCGTAAAATAAATACTGATCCGACTCGGTTACTGCCTCGGGTTACTTTCGTTATCATCATCATTCACCATTTATTTCCAAGTGTCAAAAATAACTTACCATACTTATACCCGGTTATTATTCCAGTACCTTACTTTGGTAATACCCTTTCCAAAATTTATTTCCATAAAAATTATTTACCATGACATATATTCTTTTCCAAAAAGCATTTATAATTTTTTTCCAGAAGTAATTATTGAAAATCTTTATCATTAATTTTTTTCCAGAAATTATTTATTTAACTTATCTCTCTTTCTCTTTTTTTAAAAAAAAAAAAGGCTGGGTCATGAACAGGACAAGCCCAGAGTCTGCCCAAAAGTAGGACCTAGGCCAGGCAACAAGTCCAGGCCCAAGCCCAACCCATGAAGCCAACCCACAGACCTATCCGGGTCGACCCACGCGAGACCGGGTCGAATTCACCCTTAATCGGGTCTTCAACCCGCCATTGCTCACCTTGCTGTGAGCTGTAGTTGCGGCAGTAGCGCGACAGGAAGGAGACAACACGGTCGGAGGCGCGACGAACGGGGCGAGGCGAAAGTGAGCAGGACAAGGCGGCAGCTGTTCGCAGCAGTCGTCGGGTTGCTGCGAGAGGGCGCGAGGCGCCGGTGGCGGCTTGACGGCATGCTGCAGAGACGAGGAGAGCGGGGAGGTGCGGCCGATGAGAGGAGAAGGAAGGAGAGAAGAGGTGCAGGTGGCAGCGATCGGCTGTGGAGGTAGCTCGGCGGCAGTGATGGTCTCCGGTGATGTGTGGTGTTTCACGGGAGAAGAAAGGAAGGGAGGGGTGTTGGGGTTGTCCAAAATGGTAGCGTTTTGGGGCTAGTGTGTGTGTGTGTTTTTGTTTTTCTTTCTTTTTTTTTTTCCTCTCTGGTTTGGTTTTGTGGGATGCACTGGGTTTTTGCAGAAACAACGAAGGAGGATTTTGGTGGTTTGCAGGAGGAAGAAGAAGATGGGTGATGGTATGGCATGGTGTTTATGCAGGAAGGGGCAGGAAACACGGGTAAAAGACATGCAGAAAACTAATTACACAGGAAAATGCAGCTCACGGGCGACACAGGAAAGAAGCGGCGGCAGCCTCAATTATACACTACTGTACAGCATGTGAGGTGTGTCCCGTCCGGACCAGAAAATAACCAATATACCCCCTTACCTTTATTTCTGGTCCGTTAACTCGAGGATAAACTTGACTTTTCTGAAGAATCCTAGACCCGAAAAATTCCAACTTTGGTCTGTAAAATCCGCAGAAAAATCCCAAACGTGGGACAGGGCTCGGTTTTGGAATCCGATGCCCGATTTACCATGAATTAATTACCCAAGATTAAAACCAATGGTAAATCACTGTATAAAAACTTTACGGTACTGGTAAAAATGCAAAAATTACCCGGGCTGTTATAGCCTACCCAGCTTAAAAGAATTTCGTCCCCGAAATTCACTCCGATGCTGAAAACAGGTGCAGATACTGAGAGGTGCGGATACTGCGAACACATGTGCTCCTCAACTTCCCATGTAGACTCGTTTGCAGAGTGCTTGCTCCGCTTAACCTTTACCATCGGTATAACACGGTTCCTCAACTGTCTGACCTCTTGGGCAAGAATCTGTTCTGGCATCTCTATATACGTAAGATCGTCTGATACCTCAACATCTATTGTAGTAACCACATGACTCGGATCTAATCTGTATCTCTTCAACCTAGAGACATGGAACACATCATGAATCCGTGACAACTCCTCTGGTAAAGACAATCTGTACGCCAAGGGTCCAACCTTTTCCACGATTTCATACGGCCCGATGTATCTGGGACTCAGCTTCCCTCTTTTCCCTAATTTGATAACACCTTTCCAGGGCGCTACTCGGAGAAAAACTCTTTCCCCGACTCTGTATTCCATCTCACGTCGATGTTTGTCAGCATAACTCTTTTGTCGGTCCTGAGCTGCTCTTATACTCTGCTTAACTGTCTGAATCTTATCAACTGTCTGCTTAACCAAATCTGGACCAACAATCAAATGAAGACCTTCTTCATCCCAACATACTAGACTTCGGCATTTCCTTCCATAAAGAGCTTTAAACGATGGCATCCTGATGCTGGAATGAAAATTGCTGTTGTAGGCGAATTCGGACAAAGGCAAGTACTGATCCCAACTCCCACTGAAATTAAGAGCACAAGCCCTTAACATGTCTTTCAGTGTCTGAATAGTTCTCTTTGACTGTCCGTCTGTCTGAAGATGAAAAGCGGTACTGAAACTCAATTTCGTAACCGAAGCTGCTTGTAGACTCTCCCAAAACCATGATGTGAATCTCGGATCTCTGTCTGACTATGGACTTAGGAACTCCATGTAGCCTCACAATCTCTGCAACATAAAGCTTCGCCAACTTGTCCAGGGTATCTGTCTGTCGGATGGGGAGGAAATGAGCTGATTTTGTAAGTCGGTCAATAATAACCCGGATAGCATCATGTTGTCTCCGAGTCAACGGTAATCCGACCACAAAATCCATAGTGATCATCTCCCACTTCCACTCTGGCACTGTTAAAGTTCTAAACATTCCCGCTGGAGCTTGATGCTCGGCTTTCACCTGTTGGCAGGTAATACACTTAGCCACATACTCGGCTACATCTTTCTTCATGCGCGGCCACCAGAAATGACTCCTCAAATTCTGATACATCTTGGTGCTTCCAGGGTGCATAGCATACGGCGCCATATGTCCTTCTTCCAGAATCTGACTGCGCAGGTCACCAACACTGGGTACACATAGACGTTTCCCCAGCATCAGTGCACTATCCTCGGCTATGTGAAACAAGTCTTCTTTTCCACTGCGAACTGCTTCCTTCAGCTTGATCAAGCCAGGATCTCTATTTTGTAGTTCCACAATCCAACCTCTTAGGTTAGACTTGACTTCAATACGGGTCAATAAGGCTCCTGTCTCGTCCACTGACAAATCAACTCCCATCTTCCTTAACTCGATAAGAGAGGATATCGAGTAGGTCATAGAAGCATCTTCTGGTTGTCTCCGGCTCAAAGCATCAGCTACAACATTAGCTTTTCCAAGGTGGTACTTAATAGTACAATCATAATCATTCAGCAACTCAAGCTAACCTCTTTGTCGTAGGTTAAGTTCCTTATGAGTCATGATGTACTTGAGACTCTTATGATCTGTGAAAATCATCTCTCTCCGAACAGGTAATGTCACCAAATCTTCAAAGCAAGGATCACTGCGGCCATCTCTAAATCATGTGTCGGGTAGTTCTTCTCATGTGGTCTCAACTGTCTCGAAGCATAGGCAATCACTCGACCCTCTTGCATCAGAACTGCTCCCAAACCAGAAGCATCACAAAACAGCACATACTCTACTCCTGGCTTAGGTACTGTCAAAACTGGTGCTGATGTTAACTTCTTCTTCAGTTCATCAAAACTCTTCTGGTAGGCTTCACTCCATACAAGGGCTTGATCTTTCCTCAACAGCTTGGTCCTAGGACTGGCTATCAAGGAAAAACCCTCGATGAACCTCCGGTAATATCCTCCAAGGCCAAGAAAACTTCTGACTTCGGGTACCATCTTGGGCGGCTCCCACTCTAGAACAGCTTTTACTTTGGCAGGGTCAACCTTTATCCCATCCCTGGATACAACATGTCCGAGGAATGCAACTTCTTCAAGCCAGAACTCGCACTTGCTGAACTTGGCATATAATTGTTTCTCTCGCAACCTCTGTAGTACTACCCTCAGGTGCTCTTCATGTTCTTCCCTACTCTTGGAGTGTATCAGGATGTCGTCGATGAAGACTACCACAAACTTGTCCAGAAACTGCAGGTGCATTGGTCAAGCCGAAAGGAACCACTGTGAACTCAAAAGTGACCATACCGAGTGCGGAAGGTTGTCTTCGGTATGTCCTTCTCTGCAATCTTGACCTGATGATATCCAGATTGAAGATCAATCGTGGAGAACACGGTAGCTCCCTGTAACTGATCAAAGAGGTCATTAATCTTGGGAAGCGGGTACTTGTTCTTCACTGTCACTTTGTTAAGCTGTCGGTAGTCTACACACATACGCAAACTGCCATTTTTTTTCTTCACAAATAGAACTGGTGATCCCCAAAGTGATGTACTGGGGTCTGATAAATTCTTTCTCTAGTAGCTCATCTAACTGTTTCTTCAACTTCTGGAGTTCTGTTGGTGCCATCCGGTACGGTGCCATCAAAATAGGTGTCACTCCCAACATCAGATCGATAGTGTACTCAACTTCCCTGTCAGGTGCCAATCTTGGTAGATCCTCTGGAAACACATCTGGAAACTCTCTCACAACTGTGATGTCCCCTAAAACTGGTGTCTGAACTTCTTCGCCCTTGACATGAGTCAACAAGGCATCTGGACCGTGCGGCTTCATTCCAAAATCCTGATTTGTAAAAATATTATATGTAGTAGCAGCTCTCCCAATACCTGTCAACAAAACCTGACGCCTACTATCGGAAGTCAGCAGCACTTCCTTGGTTCGACAGTTTACCATAGCACTGTACCTCGACAACCAATCCATCCTCGGGATAATATCGAAACCTCCCATGTTCATCACAACCAACCGTGCAAGAAAAACCTCATTGTCGTACGAAAGAGAAACGTCTCTACACACATGGGTTAACCTCACCACTATACCCGCAGGTAACCTAACCCCCATCGGACAAGTTAAACTCTCTTCTGTACAGCTATGTTGTATTGCAAAACTTTGCGCGACAAAAGAATGCGTATCACCAGGATCAATCAAAGTATATGCAATACTACCAAAGACTGTAAAAGTACCTGCTATAACATCGGCATTCTTTGGATCCTCATCAGTGGTGATCACAAATGCTCTCGGCACTGCTGCACTCTGATTCATGGCTGACTGGGTTCTAGCAGGAACAGCTCCACGTCCTCGGCCTCGGCGAACTTCAGAACCACTAGGAAAACTGGCTACAGAAGCTTGCACTGTCTGAGCAGGTGCCGTATCTCTAGATCTTCCCAACTTGGGACAAAAATATCGGTGGTGCCCAACTTCGTTACACTCATAACACCTCACCTGAGATAAAGGAAGTCTCGGGCGAGTATTTCCAAACGAGGTCCCTCTAGACTGAGTCCATGAACTACCTTGGTTGTTGTAGGTGTTGTTGTTCCATCCACGTCCCTGGCTTACTGGCATAGATTGGCTCTGTCCAAACCCTGGCCGGTTGGCTGGTGTTTGGAACCTCTTGTTCTGTCCCCTAGAACTCTGTGCAGCTTGCCTCTTACGGATCTCTTATTGCTCTCTCTCATTACCCAACCAAATAATCTCGACTCCCAAGGCATCTGATAGCATATCCTGGTAAGTCTCATAAACCTTGCACCCCATGACTGTCTGGATGCAAATCGAAGACCATCCCAGAAACGTTTACTTCTGGCCTCCGGAGTGGATACAAACTCACTGGCGTAGATAGACAGGCGGTTGAACTTGATCTCATACTCATTAACTGTCTGTTCTGCCCACTGTTGTAGCCCAAAAAACTCTCGTTTCAGCTGGTCCTGGTACGCCTCAGAAACAAACTTCCTTCGGAACATCTCCATGAACTGATTCCATGGCATAGTGATAGGCGTCGGCAAATCTCTGGTTGCAGACTCCCACCAATCAACGACAACTGCTTTGAACATAGCAGTGGAATACCTTGCCCATTTATCATTCCTTTACGTGAGTTTCAGCATAACCCTGTTCATCTGTTTGAGCCACTGATCAGCATCCTGTGGTGTAGTGACACCGTTGAAGATCTCTGCCCCAAGCTTTTCCAGCTTCGTATACACTGGATCCTCGACAGGTCTCTGGTTCTCCTGTTCCCGAGCTTCCTTGGCATCAATACGGGCATCCCTGGCATCTTGCCTTTGCAGAGTTACCACGTTTAGCATCTGCGTAGGGTCTCCCAAAAGAACCATCGAATGGTGTTCCAGACCTTCCATAATTTGCTACGGTTGGTCTACCGATACCTGATCGTCATTTAGGTGACCTCCAGCATGTTGATTCCCTCTAACCAGATCCATTCGTCTCACCTATATGAGAATGTATATGCATGCATATTATATCATGTCATGACAGATCTTATGCACAGTCAGTAATCATGCAATCATACTTATGTCCCTAATGACAACTGCCTACTCTGCTACCAAAATGAAGCGCCCCGATCCGTATTTACCAGATACAGTAAACACGTGCCGGAACTATTCTTATTGATAGAACAGACAGTACACCGTAATCAAATACTACACAACTTCAAATCCCAAATACAATAGAATCACCACTACATCATCTATCATCCATACTCGGGGACCATTATTCAAGCCATACACTCTAGCTCAACAGCAGCAGCAGAAAACATATGATACAGCATCAGAGGAAATAAAGAAAAACAGTAACACAGCAACATGTTTAATACAGCAGTGGAAGACTTAAATGCACATGTAGTGGATGTATGAATCTTGAGTCAGGTGAGAAGAAAGCAGCAGCTGACGGACATCGTACCTGAACTACGAACAAACTCAACCTAAGGGATGAAACCCCGCAGGCGAGGGGTGAGTCCGAAGTGCTCACCGGTACATTTAAGCACAATCATGGATAAACAGAGATATGCAGGCAACCATAATACTTTCGAAGAAAATACTAGCAAAATACAAATCAGAGATTCAACCAGATCATGACTGAGCCAAGGCTAAAAGAATATTTATTATTATTTCCAATTTTATCTTTCGAGCCCTGTCACTGGACAAGCTAGGGTCGTACCTGGTTATCAACTAACTCCTGATGCCAGGCCAAAACATAACCCGGGATCAACATCCCAATAACACAACCAATCCGGGATCAACATCCTAATAACCAAACCAAACCGGGATCAACATCCCAAACCAAGAAACCGGCCAAGACACCACAGAACTAGCCTCTAACCATCTAGTCGTACCACTACTTTCCACGTGACAATAAAGTCATCATCTCAAATTCAATTCCAAATTCCATTTCCAATACCCATTATCTTTTTCTCAATTATCCACAGTTAACATCTTAACACAATATCCACAAAACCAATAACACAGTCCAACAACAACAACAACATTAACCATAGCAGTCAAATAACCAACAATAACTATCTCAGCAGTTCAATCAAACAACAAAACACATAAAGTATTACAGGCACATATCAAGGGTTATACATCCTCATCTTAACCGATTATCAATTATGGAATTGCCCAACAGATTCCAAGTCCGGTTCCTCAGGTAACTGCTCGTTACCAACTACTATATCAAACAATAATATGCACTCATAAGATGTTATGCAGATGCCATACTAATACGGCATGTCGTAAAATAGTTACCGATCAGACTCGGTTACTGCTTCGGGTTACTTCCGTTATCATCATCATTCACCATTTATTTCCAAGTGTCAAAAATAACTTACCATACTTATACCCGGTTATTATTCCGGTACCTTACTTTGGTAATACCTTTTCCAAAATTTATTTCCACAAAAATTATTTACCATGACTTATATTCTTTTCCAAAAAGCATTTATAATTTTTTTCCAGAAATAATTATTCAAAATCTTTCTCATTATTTTCTTTCTAGAAATTATTTATTTAACTTTCTCTCTTTCTCTCTTTCTCTTTTTTTTAAAAAAAAACGGGCTGGGTCATGAACAGGACATGCCCAGAGTCTGCCCAAAAGTAGGACCTAGGCCCAGGCAACAAGTCCAGGCCCAAGCCCAACCCATGAATCCAACCCACAGACCTATCCGAGTCGACCCACACGAGACCGGGTCGAATTCACCCCTAAACTGGTCTTCAACCCGCCATTGCTCACCTTGCTGTGAGTTGTAGTTGCGGCGGTAGCACGACGGGAAGGAGACAACAAGGTCAGAGGCGCGACGAACGGGGCGTGGCGACAACGAACAGGACGATGCGGCAGCTGTTCGCGGCGGTCGTCGGGTTGCTGCGAGAGGGCGCGAGGTGTCGGTGGTGGCTTGCCGGCGTGTTGCAGAGATGAGGAGAGCGGGGAGGTGCGGCCAGCGAGAGGAGAAGGAAGGAGTGAAGAGATGCAGGTGGCGGCGATTGGCTGTGGAGGTAGCTCGGCGGCAGTGGTGGTCTCGGGTGGTGTGTGGTGTTTCACGGGAGAAGAAAGGAAGGGAGGGGTGTTGGGGTTGTCCAAAACGGTGGCGTTTTGGGGCTGGTGTGTGTGTGTGTTTTTGTTTCTCTTTCTTTTTTTTTTTTTTCCTCTCTGGTTTGGTTTTGTGGGATGCACTGTTTTTTTCAGAAACAACGAAGGAGGATTTTGGTGGTTTACAGGAGTAAGAAGGTGATGGGTGATGGTGTGGTATGGTGTTTATATAGGAAGAGGCAGGAAACACGGGTAAAAGACATGCAGAAAACTGATTACACAGGAAAAAACAGCTCACGGGCGACACAGGAAAGAGGTGGCGGCAGCCTCAATTATGCACTACTGTGCAGCATGTGAGGCGTGTACCGTCCGGACCAGAAAATAACCAATATACCCCCTTACCTTTATTTCTGGTCCGTTAACTCGAGGATAAACCTGACTTTTCTGAAGATTCCTGGACCCGAAAAATTCCAACTTTGGTCCGTGAAATCCGCAGAAAAATCCTGAACATGGGATAGGGCTCGGTTTTGGAATCCGATGCCCGATTTACCATGAATTAATTACCCAAGATTAAAATCAATGGTAAATCACTGTATACAAACTTTACAGTACTGGTAAAAATGCAAAAATTACCCGGGCTGTTACACGAAAAGTCAATACAACCATGAACAAAAGTAGCGTTTTCCTAAAAGAATAATCATAAAGAAGAATAATCACAAGAGCTCATGACATATGTGTTTGTAATTTATTGTCATGAATAACAATGTAGAAGAAGAGTCGAGTAGTTAACGAAAACTATGAACAGGAACAGTGTCTACGAAATAAATAATAATATAAAAAAATTATCATAGGAATCCATAACTATATGTTTGTAGTTTATTGTCTACAAGAACTATGAAGAAAAAAAAAATAGAAGTACAATTTAATAGTTAATTTGAACTACCAAAAAGAATAACGACCACGAAAAGGAATAATCATGAAAAATAATAATATAATTTAATAATTTCCTTCATTAATAATATAATTTAAAAAATTAAAATTAGTTAATGTAGAATACCAATGGATTAAAAAAATATCATTAACAATAATTGATTTATAAATTCCTATTTTGCTGCATAAACTAATTCTAAATAATGCATTTATTTATATTTTCTCAAGAACTATCAAAAATATGAAGATGTACAGCTAAAAAGTCAGCGAAAATCATGAAAAAAAATAACGTTAACCAAAAAGAATAATCATAAGAGCTCATGACAGATGTATTTTTAATTTTTTATCACGAAGAATTATAGAGACGAGAGTTGGGTAGAGTAGTCAATGAAGATTACGAAAAAAAATAATAATGGAAAAAAGTATTATCATAGGAATTCATACCACAAAAAGAAGAATAATAAGGTAATAAGCAATATAATTTAATAATCTTCGTTATCAATGATATAATTTAATAATTTAAATTATGCAATTTACAATATCAAAGGATTAAAAAATATCATTGACAGTAATCAATTTTATAAATTCATATTCTATTACATAAAATAATTCTAAATAACGTGTATCCGTCTGCTTAGAATTTATATATAAATTTTTTTCAAGATTAAGATTAATACTACACCACGTCATTTAAAAAAATATAACACTATTTCACGTGCATCGCAAGTGCAGAAAGAACTAGTATGTACAAACACGATTCCATGATGCTATTTCTCTAGAGTCTATTTTAAATCCTGACTCATTTCCAAATTTTTGGTTGGCGCTTTAAGTATTTAAGGGGAACAAGAGTACAAGACAACTGTCTATAGTGTAGTAGCTACTATATATAATATAACTAGTAAAAAATCTGAAGTGAATAGTAAAAAAATTATGTAACTAATTATAAAGTTATTACAATATTTACGATTATAGCAATAATAGTTTGATATCTTTTAAACAAGAAGTTAATTATTTATATATTTGTACAATATTAGTTAAAATTTTATTTTTAGCAATTAATGATCAATTTACAACTATGATTAGAATATGATTTAGTAATTCTATAGGTTTAGGTAAATTTCTAATGTCCCCCTGCTTCCAACGGATTAGTGACCCAAGATGTTTAGCATAAAAAAAGTCTCAAGGGGAGGCGATATTCACGGTCCAATTATTGTTTTGTACACTCCAATTTTTTCAATGTGGGGTTGGTCCAAGTGGTAAGCGATTTGGTTCCGCTTAAGCGAGGTTTTGGGTTCGAGTCCTCATGTATGGAGAAAACTCATCCACCATACCCAGGTGCGCGATGCAAGTCGAATCCGGATCAAGTGGACACATGCAATAATAAAATATTTTATCTTTAAAACATTTAACCGACTTCCTAATTAATAGTTCAATTTAAATTATTGATATGATTTCTTTTCAAGATTAAATATTATTTTTTCAATATTTTTTTTCTTATTTATAAGCGAGGAGAAAAATTATAGTCAAATTTAATAAATTACTTTTTGTCACATATTTTCTACTTATTTTCTAATTATTTTTTAACAATGTTTGTTTTAATTTAATTATAAAGATATATATATAAAATAGCCGAATAAAGTCACCATATAAGATAAACTTGCAAAATCAGAAACTACTATTAATTATAATTATATTATCTATGTATTCTGAAAATCAAATTCAAAAATTATGTTTTCATAATAATTCATAACTTACCAATTATAATATAAATTAATTCTAAAATTAAGAAAAGGTAATCTAAATCAAATATTAAGCAAGGTGAAACAGCTGATGACCTAGACATGAGCGTAATATGGATTATTAATGACTAATCATGTTTAGTGAATAATTATCTACTGATTTTGATGATTAACAAACCTGGTTAGATGTTTGCATATGTTTGTGTTGAATAACATGCAGTGTGGTTTCTTACAAGAACCACACAAAAACCACGAGACTTGGTTTCTGGAAGAAACCACTCTTTACTGTCAATATCTGAAGTAGTCCTGTTGCAAGTTGCTGGTGGCCCAGGTGGTCCTCACAGCGTTAATGCTCAACCCCCCAACTGCTCCAACGGGCAGAGAAAGTGGTCCATGCTAGAGATGAAGACCTGCAACACTTATCTCTCACCTCCAAGCTCAATTATCAATTGTAGTCCACACTTATGGTCCCAGATTGCTAAAAATGGAATGTTTTCAAGTAATTGAGCTGCAAAGAGAGTGGACTTCCTGAAATGAACCCAACACCAGCTAGTGGATTGTGGAGTCAACTGTGAAGACTGATTTGTACCACATAGCCGTTGGATGAAGAGTTGAAGAGTACTTTAGAGCCGTTGGATAAAGATTTTTCTACCTACTCCCACTTGCTCAAGCTCTATATAAGGATGAGGAATGCTTCTTGAAAAAGCTTCTCAGCCAATTTGAAAAGTGCTTTGAAGTCTGCAATTGTGCTTACACTTGAGTTATTTGTTGAGCGTACACTTGAGTTTATTCTTGTTTAACAAGTTGTTTCAAAGGGTAGTGTTTTAGACAAGACTAGTGTGTAGTTTTGCTGGGATCTCATGAGTCAACCATGAATAATTCTGGTGCTACCAAGACAATTACAACCAACATCAAGGGAAAAACTGTGAAGATCACTGCTGATGACATCATTGAAGTGCTTAAGCTCAAGCCCGGCAAGCTTAAGGTTGTCTATGATTATGAGAAGCATCATAGGGGAACCCCTACTGACACTGAAGCCAACAAGATTCTGTTTGGATCCTCCAATCGACGGGGCAAGTACAGAGCTCTGTCTCCTCAGCATAGAGTTCTCATGTACATGATCACCAGGGTGGTTTTACCTCGACCTTATCATCAAACCACTGTCAAACTCTGTGATCAGTGGACTTTGGCCTACATCCTGAAAAGGACCCCCATTTGCTATGGGACTCTCATCCTGCATCATATGGCCACATGTAGAGTGCCATGTCTCGGAGGCTTAATCACACTGCTGGCCCGCAAATTTTCCAAGACTCCTTCTGAGGCAGATGAACCCAAGAACCCTATCCAGATCAGTGCTCAAACTTTGTCCAAAATGAGTATCAAACCTGGTACAGATGAGAAATTTACTATAGTAAAGAAGACCAAGGGTAAGGTATCTGAAAAGGATGATCTGATGGTTCGGATGGATGCTATTGAGGGTACCTTGGAGGAAATCAAGGAGCAGATCGATGATCTTGAAGAAAAAGTGATGGATTCTATGGATCAGATTGTCTCTCTTCTTGAGTCTGATACTGATGATGAGTGATGCACTCAACTGCCTGATGCCCCTAGGACATGCATTTGAATTTTCCGTACTTCATGGTTTTACGCATGGTTCCTCACTTGGTTTTTAGGCTGGTTTATTGTTGGTTCTTATGTTGGTTTTTTATCGTGGTTTCTCTTTCGGACCTTGTTTGGTTCTGTTATCTGGTTGTTAGCTTATGCTATCTGGTGTTCATCTTTTGAATATTAATCTTATGTTCCTATTGCACTAATCTTGTCTCTTATTCTACCTTTTACCCTTATACTTTTTGTTGATGCCAAAAGGGGGAGAAAAATGGTGCTATGATTATGAAAAGGGGAGAAAATTTTTAAAATTTAAACTATTTTTTGCTGCTGCGCTATACTCTGCTAAAAATTATTTGCAAGAAGATGTTGTTATTCGCAAGGGGAGTATTTTGGCTAAGCAGACTAGCCAATGGTGCTTAGAGCACAAAAATGTTTGATATAAGGGGAGCAATAATTCAGGGGGAGTGTGCTTACTTATTGTGATATCTTAACTAACCCTGGTTTTTGCAGTAATCAACACAATGTTTGTCATCATCAAAAAGGGGGAGATTGATGACCTAAACATGAGCTTAATATGGATTATTAATGACTAATCATGTTTAGTGAATAATTATCTATTGATTTTGATGATTAACAAACCTGGCTAGATGTTTGCATATGTTTGTGTTGAATAACATGCAGCGTGGTTTCTTACAAGAACCACACAAAAACCACGGGACTTGGTTTCTAGAAGAAACCACACTTTACTGTCAACAACTGAAGTGGTCCTGCTGCAAGTTGCTGGTAGCCCAGGTGGTCCTCACAGCGTTAATGCTCAACCCCCAACTACTCCAACGGGCAGAGAAACTGGTCCATGACAGAGATGAAGACCTACAACACTTATCTCTCACCTCCAAGCACAATTATCAATTGTGGTCCACACATATGGTCCCGGATTGCTAAAAATGGAATGTTTTCAAGTAATTGAGCTGCAAAGAGAGTGGACTTCCTAAAATGAACCCAACACCAGCTAGTGGATTGTGGAGTCAACTCTGAAGACTGATTTGTACCACATAGCCATTGGATGAAGAGTTGAAGAGTACTTTAGAGCCGTTGGATGAAGATCTTTCTACCTACTCCCACTTGCTCAAGCTCTATATAAGGAAGAGGAATGCTTCTTGAAAAAGCATCCCAACCAATTTGAAAAGTGCTTTGAAGTCTGCAATTGTGCTTACACCTGAGTTATTTGTTGAGCTTACACTTGAGTTTATTCTTGTTCAACAAGTTGTTTCAAAGGGTAGTGTTTTAGGCAAGACTAGTGTGTAGTTTTGCTGGGATCTTAAATCTAGGATTAGATTTGGGGAAAGGTTAGAGTTTAGCCTGGAAAAACTTGTAAAGGTTTGAGCTGAGCCTGCAAAAGCTTTTTTCTTGTAAAGGTTAGAATTTAGCCTGGGAAAAACTTGTAAAGGTTAGAGCTTAGCCTGCAAAAGCTTGGTTTCTGTAATAGGTTGAGGCTGATCCCGCAAAAGCCTAAGTTAGTGAGGGTTTGAAATCCTAAAGAAGGGTCCTTTAGGTAGTGGAGTACCTGGTGAGGGGGAACCACTCTAAAATCAGTGTGTCATATTCTTTCTTCCCTCTACTCTCTTATAATTCTACTTCAGGCCTATCTGGGCTAACAACAACAAACAAAAAATTTATGGTTGGATGATAATAGGTACCGGATAATATGCCCTTATAACATTTGAAATAAATAATATCAATTAAATAATAATCTTACTTATCGTATTAATTAAAAAAAAGTTTGGTAACTTGTATACTATACTAAAAAAGGATGTCATTGAAACCAATTATGTGATGTAATTATTTTCAGATGAATGCAAATCCTTTTCAAATCAAAAAACAAAGAAGAAACAGATCTGGTTTTTATTGTTTCACAGTTGCAGTTTGATAAGGGAAGGAAAAAAAAGTTGAATATTTAAGTCATTTTCTTTAAGAGTGGAGTGCTAATAACGATGGTTGGAGTGCGGATATCGCCTCCTAGTCTCAAGACATGTGCATAGTAAATTCACTTGTGCACTATACATGTCTGATCTAAAGTCGGATTAGCCTACAATACATACCTAATATATAATCTTATGTATCCTCTTTCTACTCAAATATTACAAATAAGATATTTTCAATAAGAAAGCAAATAATACCACTAGCTCCAAGAATGATTAGAAGAACTATTAATGTTTTTTAGGAAACGATGATTTTTATTGCTCAACGAGCATGCATCCAGGACATATCATCCTGAGTAATAACAGGAACATTGTCACGGAAGTTCGTAAACCAGAACTTCTCCTGACGATAATCCAAAGCTAAGTGGCAGGTATGATGGGCTGCCTTATTACAAGTTCTAAAATTAAGCCCCAACGCCGACCACGATCATCCCTGACCACTGCTCCCACTCCAATCCCCTGTTGCGACCGAACAGCCACATCAGTGTTTAATTTAAAACACTGAGCAAGAGGCGGGTTCCAATGAGTCCGAACTAGTCTTTGTGTCAAAGATGGCACCTGCAGATCAGCCGCTTTATAAGAATGCAACAGATTGTCTGCCCACTGGATAGTCTCCCATTTACCCACCGTTGAAATATTAAAGTGTTTCTGTCTTTCTAGATAGACCAGCAAATGGATATAACCGAAAGGAGAGTATCCAGGCCATATGTAGACCGAATGTGCTGCAACCACAAAGCCATATCATCCCATGTAGAATCAAAAACTGCCCTCGGACAGAACTTTACAGCCCAGACCTCACGGACCTAGGAACATGAGTGTAGCAAACGGACATAGATTCAAGCCCTACTCAACATCGCGGACACTGAGGCTTCACCTGGAGGGATCTCCGAATCAAATTTGAGCGAACAGGGAGGATATCAGTACACAACCTCCAAACTCTAAGTTTGGGCAGAAGGTTTAACTTCCAAAGATCACGCCACCATGCTGGTGAACACGAGGCAACCAAGGACTCAGCTGAAGCGCTTTGCAGTTGTAACATTGAGAGAGCCACACCATAGTCAGGTATATGTACCAAAAGAGGTAAAGAACTCTTAATGTTAGAAAGAAATCATTGTAATAGAAAACTTGAATGGACCAAACGTATTAAAAAAATACACATGAAAATTTTAATTAATTATAAAATTCACTCATATGATAAAATCAAATTAAATAGGTTAGCAAAGATTAAGAAACTTGGCAGACTTAACTCTAACTTATAGTCTTATAGACCTTTAATTTTCCATCTAATCAATAGTATAATTAGGTGATGATTTCTCACTTTTAATATTGCACAAAATTCTACTAATCTCATCTTTCTCATTTTTGTTTAACCGCATTAGGTCTACATATTTCAAAAATATGTATGTAGGGTTGATCTACATAAATTATCAGTGGGGTTCGTCTAACTCGTTAACGGTTTAGCTTTAATTAAGATAGATTCTACAGCGAACTGCACGATCTATATGTCGATTCCGGATTGATTAGAATGAATCCGTAATAGATAATAAAAACTAAGATTGATTACGCTAATGAGAAAACAGTCACGTTTGAATTCTCTTGGTGTTTGATTCCACTCGATGCAATAGTTTTTTCCTTACCGTAATGTCAATTGATTTCTCAATTAACAACTTAAACTATGCATTTTGATTTTCCATTCTTCCGCAGCGTTGGAACTTTGAACACGGTTATCCAGCCCTACTCCTATCCCACGCAAAACTACCGCTTAAAGAGTCCTCCAACATTGTCACAAAAATTGAGACGAGAGAGTCTCTTTCATTGAGTTGTGATTAAGATCAAGGATCATTAATGGGGGTGGGAGACATCACTAACTTGTCGATTGCTTCTAGTAGCAAACGCCATAATTAGAAGATAATTGTGGTGATTAAAGGACCTTTCCGGGCCCACGCAAATGGGAGCCCCACTAGCCAAGAGGGACCAAATCCAGCAAAAAGGTTTAGCGACTATTGTTCATTTGTGGTCTAATTTGGTCTAATCAAAAGATTAAGCATAAATTGATTGGGTTAGTTGATTCAAGACATGTGAGATGTGACTATAACCAGAACTATCCAGCTAAAATGATCCGATGCTAAAGGAAAACACAAATGTATCTTGTTGAGCATAAATTTTCCTTGCCACTCTCCCAAGAAAAGAAAATTAATTAAACAAAAATATAATTTTATATTGGTTAGGCTTTAACTTTTCCTACATCTATTCACTCTAAATTTGTATGCTGATATTAAACAATATTATTATAAATTAAATTGGTATAAAAATTTATTTTCACAATAAAAAATTCACTAATAAAAAAGAATAAATAATCTTAATCCATCTTATTTTTCTATTCCATTACATATAATTCCTTTCAAATTAACCTTTTTTTGAGAAACGAAAGCTTTACTACTCAACCAGAAGTGTTTGCAGCTACATCAGTTTGAGCAATAATAATAACATCAGCAGGAAAGTTGTCAAACCACAACTGTTCTTGCCTACTACCAAAAGGGGAATGGCAGACCAAATAGGCTGCTTTATTACAAGTTCTAGGTGCAAAAGAAGATGAAAAAGAAGAGAAAGCTTGACTTAAAAGTCTTAAATCATCAATTAAAAGACCCAAAGGGGTGGGAATGTGTAACTTGGACTGCAAAGCAATGATGACAGCTTGGTAATCCATCTCCAAATGAACATGCTGTAAGTCCAGACGTCGAGCCACCTCCAAACCAAACCTCGCGACAAAGGCTTCTCCCACAGCTACATCACTGATAGCACCAAAAAAATTGCAACCCATGGCCACAATCTGCCCAGAAGAATCACGAATGATGGCGCCTACTCCAATACCACATCCAGCTAAGACAGCAACATCAGTGTTCACTTTAAATTTTGGTGCGGTAGGGGCTTCCCAATGATGGGGAACAAGGGCCTAGATGGTGCTACGGATATGGTGTTCGCCTCCTGATAACTCTGTAACAAGAGTAAGGCACTATGCACAATCCCCTCCTAATCTGAGTTATGGTTCTGAAACAATAGAACATTCTTAGCCTTCCATATGGACCAGGAAATAGAGATCACTTTCAAGAGAATGGAAGTTCCCTATTGGATATAAATAGCCTGCAACCACTCAGCAATAGTATCACAGGAAGTTGACAAGATTTCCGCAGAAAGAGAACTAGCCATCCAAACCCCACGAGCCCATGCACAATGACAAAACATATGAGTGTTGGACTCCTCCGCATATGCACAACGGGGACACAATGGGTCAATAGACTCAACATTAGAAGACAGCCATGCACTCTGAGGCTGAAGAAAAGTGCCAAACTATATCCTGACCGAATCGTGTAAGAACCCGAGGGTGTAGGAGCCCAGAATGGAGCATCAGGTGGGACACGAAAGCTCAGAGGTAAGCCCTTAATTAAAGCAGCCTCTTCCATCGAGAAGATAGAGTCAATAAGATTGTGGTTCTAGCCGACCGATGTGTCCATCATAAGCTGAGAGACCGTGGCATTTTCCTCTAGCATTGCCACTGGGGAAGACACAGCAGGATTAGAATCTCGGGGAAGCCAAAGATCTTTCCAGATACGAATAATAGCTCCATTCCCAACACACCACCTTAGACCCTTTTCTAAAATAGATTTCGCCTTACAAATGCTCCTCCATGTGTAACTCGGATTATAGCCAATTTCAGCATTGAGAAAATCCGAGCGAGGAAAATAGCGTGCCTTGAGAATCCGGGAAAGAAGGCTAGATTCATGAACTAACAATCGCCAACCTTTTTTAGCAAGGAAGGCTAGATTAAAAGCCTCCAAAGACCGGAACCCAAGCCCTCGTGCCACCTTTTGTTTACAAAGTTTCTCCCAGGAGATCCAATGTATTTTCCTCCTCCCATCGCGATGACCCCACCAGAACTTCAGAATTAGGACTTTTATTTCATGGCAAAATCGAATCTGGAAGCTTAAAGCAACTCATCACATAATTAGGAATAGATTGAGCTATTGCTTTAGTAAATAATTCTCTTCCGGAATCAGAAAGAAACTTCTCCTTCCACTGGCCCATCTTTTTTACCAATCGATCCCGAAAAAAAAGTAAAAATGATTTTCTTAGACCGACCAATCATAGTTGGGAGGCCTAGATATTTGTCAAAGGAACCAACAGCCTTAACACCTAGATCCCCTTGGATCAGAATTTGTAACTGATCTTGAACATTTCGGCTGAAAACAACCTCTGACTTATCTAGATTGAGCCTCTGTTCAGAAGCCAACTCATACTTCTGTAAGGTCTCCCGAATGGCCCTTCATTCGAAAAGCGAAGCATGGGCAAACAGGACACTGTCATCAGAAAAAAAGAGATGGGAAACCATAGGAGCTGTGCTACATACCCGAACACCATGAAGAGCCCCTCTATCTGTAGCATGTCTTAGTAGCGAAGCAAAGCCTTTTGCACACAAGAGGAATAAGTAAGGAGAGAGAGGATAGCCCTATTTTATACCTCGTTGGGGGAAAATGGTGTCATGCGGAGTCCGATTGATCAAAAAAGAATAAGTAACTATCCGAACACATCGCATAACCAAGCTTACCCACTGTTGGCTAAAACCAATCCGGAGTATGATGGCTTCAAGGAAATTCCACTCCACCCTATCATAGGCCTTACTCATATCCAGTTTCAAGCTCATATATCCCTTATTACCACGACAAACCTTCTTTATATAATAGAATGATTCAAAGGCAATCAGGGCATTGTCTGTAATAAGGCGACCAGACACAAAAGCACTCTGCTCTTCTCCAATGATATTGGGAAGAATTAGCTTCAACCTATTAGCTATGGTCTTTGTGATTATTTTGAAAATCACATTGCATAGGCTAATCGGTCTCAACAGACTGTAGTGAAGAGGATGCTTAACTTTGGGGATGAGAGTAACAAATGTATGATTTAAAGGAGAGGGATCAACCTCATTGTTAAGAACATCAAAAACCATCCGGCACACATCCTCTCAAACAATTGGCCAAAACTTCTGAAAGAATAGAGGAGGCATTCCATCCCTCCTAGGAGCTTTCGAAGGGTGCATCTAGCTAAGAGCTTTATACACCTCTTTCCGAAAGAAAGGTTGATCCATCTGAACCCGCATCTCATCAGTCACACGGTGCTCCACCATCTGTAGTACCGGATCCATAACCAACTGATTAGAAGAGGAAAAGAGATCCACATAGAAATCCCAAAATATAGTAGCAATTCCCTCAGGTTCCGAAACCCAATGACCATTCGGGTTATTAATACCCTTAATGGTATTAGGTCTCCTTCGTTGCTTCGCCTTATGAAAAAAATATTTTGTGTTTTTATCTCCTTCTCGTAACCATGCCACTCGGGACCTTTGTCCCCACATAATCTCTTCCTGATGAGTAAGCTCCTCAATCTCCTTATCTATCTCCTTGGAACGCCTGATGACCTCTAACGTTTGAGCTTTACAGTTCAAGGAACCCAAAAGTTCCCGTTTCTATTTAATGGTAGACGTAATGTGGGAAAAGTTGGCCTTACTCCTTCTAGTAAGCATTGAACCACAGTTAGCAATTTTCTCCTTCACTGTCACCAAAGGTGGAAGAGGGGATGGCTGATTCCATGAAGTACTCACAGTCTCTACACAGCCCTCATTTGAAAACCACATCGCTTCAAACCGGAATAGGCGAGGGCCAAAAGGATGTACACGAACATTAGAATCAAGAATCAGCTTCAAAAGAGAGTGGTCAGAACCTTGACGGGGTAAATGTTTTACAATAGCATTAGGGAACAAACTTGACCACGAAGCAGAAGCCACCATCAGATGAATTCGCTCCTCAATAAAAGAACCATCCCCATGATTATTTGCCCAAGTAAACTCACACCCTAAGAACCCTAAATCGTGGAGAGCCAAATCAGTGAGGGTATCATGAAATGCTTGCATGGTTGCAAAGGACCGAGGATTCCCACCATTCTTCTCCCACTGGAATAAAATCTCATTAAAATCACCCCCACAAACCCACGGGAGGGGATCCAAAGGAGCAATTTGTCGCCAAAACTCCCATGTACGCCACTTCTCTGAGGTTTCGGGCCAACCATAAAATCCCGTGAATTGCCAAGGATCATCAACCCCCTCACTCCTAACAGTCACATCAATATGATGGAGGCTAAGAGTACGGAGCGTAACCTCAATATCATCATGCCACGTCATGGACAACCCACCACTGCAATGCCTACCATCTCCCGAACAATCCACAACCAAGAAACCACTCCACCCCATCCTACGAAAGATACGTTCCATCTCCAATTTTTTTAATCTAGTTTCCGAGAGGAAAACTAGAAGAGGATTTTCAAGCCGTAGAAGCTTGCAGAGGGAAGAAACTGCTCGTGGATCCCACAAACCATGACAGTTCAAGTATTAAAGACTCATGGTGATCGGCGGGGTTGCGTTGGAAAGTTATCTGATCCTCAACCAGAGCCATCTTCTCCTCCCGACGTTTCTTCTCACAGCCACCCCCCACCACAGCAACAGACAAATCATCTATCAAAGGCCCCTTACGCTTACATTGGACTGGCCCAGAACCCCCATGACGAGAACTGTCACTAGAGCGCGCCCGTCTCTTCCATGTCCGACCTGACGCAAGAGCATTAAAAGTGGCCAACGAGTCCTCTAATACTGACGAATCCTTTGCCATTGGTCCAGCCTTTGACAGTAACTCCGGGTTCATAGCCTGGTTACCCAACCTGATTGCAGTAGTCACGACAGTAGAGTTAGTCTCCTATGGAGCAAAAAGAAGATGAGATAACCCCGACGAAGCACAAACAGGACCACCCGAGACGAAAGAGGGTGCGATATTGCAACTCGACATAGGACAAACCAACCCACCGGCATTGATCCCCGTCCCACCCCTCCACTCATCAGTTTCTCCTTTCTGGTCGGGGTAGTAGAAATTAAAGAGTGGTCAGAGAGAACCCAAGGAGTCGTACGTTCTCCATGCCCCACATTCAAGGAGATACCGATAGAGCTGACACCCAGGACAACATCATTAAACATAGCCTTCACAGGAGAATAATTAATCGTCGAAGACACAACCACATCTACCTCCTGAATGCGTCTGGACTCAACCTCTACCTCTGTTCTGGTCCCCTTCCGAACCAAACTCATCGCTGCCGTCGACTGTCTACTATCCGACTCACCAGACACCTCTCCCACTGAAGCTGGCTTAAAAACCAATTAGCGAGCCACCTTGTCAAAGCTCTCATCAACAGGAAAGCGAGCATTAACTTTTTTCTTGGGAGAAGAACTCAACCAGTCCCCATAAGGAGTGTCAATAAGATTAAGAGCCTCCTTGTCCCCCGCCGCACAGTCACGATCAGGATGCTCTAAGCACCCACAATAAAAGCAAAAAATAGGGAGTCGCTCATATGTAAAATAAACCCACAGATTCTTACCCGCCTCACCCGCCATGAGAGATCCACGACTGTGAGGTTTTCGAACATCCAACAGCACACGAAACTGGATGTACTTGCCTCTCTTGATATTGCAATTCTCCTCTAAACTCTGAAACTCCCCAACCTTCGATGCCACGGCCCTCACTAGCTTCTCTGAACATTGATTAAATGGAACGCCATACACACGAACCCAATATGGCACCATAAACAACCAGAGAGAAGAAGGTTGCTCGTCACCCGTCAACTCCTTCAACAATACAACTTGGTCATCGAAATTCCAGGGCTCTTGATCAAGAATGCGCTGCATATCTCCCCAATGGTAAAATTGGAAGACAAATAGGTTGCCTCCAGTTGAGACGCCTCAACCCCGTGAATCGGCCGCCATATCTGCTTCATGGTATTCAGAAATGCCCGGGCATTGAAAGGGCGTTCTGTCCATACAGTCGCCACTAAACACAACAATGCCGACTGATCAACCTCAACCTCATCGTCTTCCACCACAACAACCTCGGTCTCCATTATTGTCATTTTTGAGGCACCACCCAATCCTTCCCTCCTCTGTCAGCACTCTCCTCCTCCCCTATCGATGCCATGATAGCAGCCCAACGAGAGAGAAAGTCACGAAATCATATGAAAATAACAATAGAATATAGCCTTTATGGAAACCCTAAAGAGTAAAACCCTAATGGGAGCAAAACCCTAAAAAGGGAGAAACCTCCAAAAAACGAGAGAAAACCCGAAAATATCGGGAGCCCAATATCCTTTTAAATTAACTTTTCTTCATCTCCAATTGGTATCACATCAATGTACCTTTTCCCGCTTCTTCTTTATCTTTATACTTATACATTTGGGGAACACAGCCAGTGGCAGACACAAGGGGAGGCTGGTGGGTGCCATGGCCCCACCAAAATTTTTAACCTATAACAAAACTACCTAACTTGATGAGCATGTTAGCATGAGTCATGGAAATTAGTGCCTAAATCAAGGAATCAAGATCAAGGAAATCAAAGTACAAATTAAGGAACCTCCTAACATGATCCAAGGATTTAACTAAGGAGATATTACAATGGTTTAACATAATTTGTCAATTGACTTGATCCTTGTGATATCAATTTGCTTTATTATGCAATTAGCATATAGTTTATTTTTTTTATATTTGTGATGTAAAATCTATATAAGAGAGTCTTTATAACTAAATTACAATAACGTCAATAATATCAGAGTTATTCTCCCATCTTCTCCCCCCTCAGCTTTTCAACATGGTAGAGGAGCAGAAGATCCTGCTTTGAGTTTTTATCAAACGCTCCTGCTGCAGGAGGGTGACATGATCCCGTAGTCACCCGCAGGGCTCTTTTTGGTTAAGAGAAAAAAAAAACACACACACACACACAAAAAAAAAAAAACCTCCCAATTAAAAAAAAAAATCTAAAAAGAAAATCGAGACCATTCTCTTCAAGGAGAGAGTTGAACTGAAGAGAATGGAATGAAGAAAGTGGTGCCAGATGCGGTACTACCAGTGCCAAACCTGATATGGCATCATCAGAACCATATTCTGGGAGAGAACCTGATATGGCTTCAGGAAAACCATATTCAGGGGGGAGTTGTGGTTTCGAGCTTTGTCCTTAAAAACCTCACAAAATGGATTTCGAGATTTTTCCTTAAAAGCCACAAAATGGGTTTGGAGCTTTTTCCTCAAAAGCCTCACAAAGATGTGGTTTCAAGTTTTTTTCTTAAAATTAACAAAAAAAAGAGCCTAATATTACAATAGTTTGACATGATTTGTCAATTGACTTGATCCTTGTGAGATCAATTTATTTTATTATGCAATTAGTATATAGTTTATTTCCTTTTATATTTGTGATGTAAACTCTATATAAGAGAGTCCTTATAACCAAATTATAATAACATCAATAATATCAGAGTTATTCTCCCACCTTCTCCCCCCTCAACTTTTCAACAATTCACAAAATATTTTTACAATACTTACATTACATCCTCATTCTTCTGCCGCTTACTTATATGCCTATCCATTTACCTGTTAATCCATGCATTTTACTTATGGTGTTTTTGATGTTGTCAATATTGTGTCTTGAACATCTATTAAAAATTTGGTTATGCCAATTCTTTCTTTACTCCATTAGAGGAATGTCTTCTAAGTTATATTTATTTCTTCTTACTATATATTTGCTTTGAGTTATTTTCTGTTTAAGTCATTATTGGGTTTTCTTTTAAATTAGTTATTGGGTTGCATTAATTTTTGGAGTCTTTATATTCTTTGGGCTTCTCCTGCATATGGGCTCATGTATAAAGCCAAGCCCAAGATATTTGTTGGCCCTTCATTAACTCATTGCACACCATTTTGTGGAAGAGCTGTGTTTCTAAATGCTTCACACGATTTGGACAAAGTTAGCAACCAACAAATATTTACTGTTTATCTTCTTCCCATATACATTGTTTTTCGTTGCACCCTTTTTTAAAGCGTGTCAAGACAAATTAGAAGAGCATCTAGAGACTTCCACTCAAGTCTTCTAAAAACTTGGTGTGAGCTGTCAAAGAGCTCCAAATATGGACGTTGTACTTGGCACCATCTTCTCCTTTTGAAGAACCAAATTTTGTCCTTTCAAGTTTGGGGTTTCTTTCTCCTACCAATATAAACCTTCCATATACCAATAAAAGAGGAGCAAAGAGCCGTTTTTGTGTCTTATTATCAAAAGGGAGCTTCAAGGAAACAAGCTGGAAGGTGGTGAAGCAAACAACCCCAACAGTCATATTTTTAAAAGTTTGTAGATTTTTCTAGACCTAGAAATTGTATACAGTCCAAACACCAAAATTCTAGAAAACAAGCTTTTGGTATTTATCTTTGACCTTTAATTCCCTACTTGTCATTGGGGTCTATCTATAGCCTTCCTATCCTCATTAACACATCAAGGCAAGCCATTACAACTTTATTTACATCCTCTTGAAGCTTGCTTAAGTGCTCATAAACTATTGAGAGATTAGAGCTTGATTATTGAAATTCTTTAGGGGTTTAATTATTTCTTCTTGAGCTTTATACCTTCGGGATATCTTTAAGCTTAATTATATCCACAAAGAGTGAGTCACTCTTTAGGTTGTTTGAAAATCATACCTTGAGTAGGATTGGGGAAATTTTACTTAAGGGGTTGTATAGGTTTGAAGCTTGAGCCTTAGAAAAAGTTTTGGGTATAGATTAGAGAGTGAGCCTTGGAAAACTCTTGTATAGGTTTGGTTGAGCCTTAGTAAAAGCTTAGGTTAGAGAGTGAGCCTTGGGAAAACTCTTGTAAAGGTTTGAGCTTGATCTTTTCAAAAAAACTTGGTTATAAAAGGTTGGGTTTTACCTTAGAAGAAACCATATAGTGGATTTGATAAAACTCAAGGGGGAGTCTTGAGTAGTAGATGTACCCATAGGATTTAGGAGGAACCACTCTAAATTGCTGTGTTTGAATGTGTGTGTGTGATTGCTCTCTTCTTCATATTTAATCTCCCCTAGTATTCTTGAATACCCAGATTTTGGTTTGTGCCCCTTATACAAAATTTTCAGAAAAGTGTCTTAGAAGCTAATTCAACCCCCTTCTTAGCTTATTTGGGCCTGCATTACCATCATCCATGTGTATATGAGTAAAATCTAAATCTAGATCTTCATCCAAATTTTTAGCAAAACCCTTTGGTTCATAAAATCATTAATTATATATATTAAGCACTCTTTACCACTACATAGCTAATCAATAGTTTTGAAGTTAAAGAAAAATTGATGATAAAATCTAATAACAAGCCTAGGGGCCAAGCTAAAATGGTCTCAGTTATAAAGTAATCTGTAATCCTTAATAAACTTTGGCCGAGACTTTCACCCTAAGGAATTCCAAATATATCCAAATAAGATCGCAATCTCATCTAGAATCCCTCATAAATAGGATCTGCCTCACACACATTACATAGAGGGATATAGTACTGAGCCTCAGAGTATCCCCTAGGTCACAAATCTTGGGTCCCCGGGCCTAGACCGATTGGGTAACATGTGCAGAGATAATTTCTACTATTATCAAAAATTATAAGTTCATGAAAAGTGAAAAAAATAAAAGAAAATGAAGGTAAATGTTGAGTTAATTCATATTTTCATATTTATTAGTTACATACTCTTTGTCTCTTGTTGGCCGGATTATATTTACTAAATCAGTCCTGGCAGCTCTCCCAGTGTACTCAATGCAATCTGTCATGTTACCTGCAGCCATTGTCCAGGGCCGTAAAACACACCTGGTTGACTGGCGCTCTCTTTGTCTTCCCCAAAGCTACGGAGGTTTGGGCATTAAGGATTTGTCTCTTCATAACGAGGCTCTTTTAGCCAAAGTTGGTTGGGGTCTACTCACTAGGGGTCACAAACGGTGGACTTCGGTGTTAAGAGGTATATGCGGGACTTGAAATTTTTTCCCCCCTACCATCCCGTAGGTGCTTGCTCCTCTTTGTGGAGAGGGGTGGCTAAGTCATGGCCCGTGATTGTGGAGGGCTCTGAGTGGTTGGTGGGTGATGGACGCCGTATCCGATTTTGGCTTGATCCTTGGGTTGAGGATGCGGGGAGGCTGATTGATCATGTTCTGGCCCCTCTTCCTGAGTCTTGCACCTTGGCTTTACTTTGTGAGTATGCTGCTTCATATGGTGGCTGGGATTGGATGAAGTTTCAACACTTTCTCCATAGTAGTATTTGCTTGAAAATTGTTGTTGTGGCAGTACCCACTACTGATGTCGAGGAGGATACTATTTAATGGAAATTCACTACGTCTGGGGCCTTTTCTTCAAGTTCTGCTTATACAAGGCTTTGCCCTCTCCCGGTTGAGTCGGACAAGGCATTCTGGGCATTAGTCTGGCATTGGCCTGGGCCTCCACGGGTGAGCTCTTTGTTATGGTTGATGGCCCGTAATGTTTTTTTTACTAATGCTTGCAGGTATCGCCGGCATATGAGCAGCAATCCCTTGTGTCCCATCTGTCTTTCGGTACCCGAAACTGTGTTGCATACATTTCGAGATTGTGCATGGGCACGGGATATTTGGTCATGCCTACCTCAATGTCCTGATTTTGTCTTTTTTGATGCTGATGATGTGATGTTGTGGCTTCATTGTAATCTGTCTTGTGAATTTCTTGTCACGGCGAGATCTCCTAGCGGGTGCTCTTTGGTGTTACATGTTGGCACTTATGGCTATGGCGGGATGCTAGGATATTTGAGCCGGAGGAGGATTGCTCCCTTCAATCCAATGTCAACTATTATTGGACTGGCTACTGAGTTCGCGGTTGCTTGTTCACCTTCCCCGGTAGGTACCGTCCAGCCTCAACCTGTTATGACTGTAATTCGATGGCTACCCCCACCAGTAGGTTGTTTTAAGCTTAACACAGACGGCGCTGTGTCATCCGTCTCTAAGCAAGCCGCGGCCGGTGGTTTGTTGCGGGATGCTAACGGTTGTTAGGTATCTGGTTTTAGCTTCCACATTGGTTCATGCTCTACGGTGAATGCTGAACTCTGGGGCCTTTTTGTTGGGTTGAGTAGAGCTTGGGATCTGGGTATTCGGCATTTGGAGGTTGAGGTTGATGCGGCTGCCATTGTCTCCTCCCTTATTCTTCAAGAGTGTCGGCTTCGACGAAATATGGTTCTTTTTAGAGCTGTGCAACAACTTCTTAACAGATCATGGTAGGTTCATTTGAGGCATGTTTTCCGTGAAGCAAATAGGTGTGCAGATTGGCTTGCCAGTTATGCTTTCTCCTTACCCCTTGGAGTATCTCATTTTGTTCAACCACCTGATGGTTGTCTTTCTTTTATGGTTTCTGATGTAGAAGGGGCTGGTTCTCAAGACTCATTCGTCATTCACGTTAATCAATGAATTACATCTTTTTTATCAAAAAAAAAAAATGGATTTCTCATTCTACTCCTACGTCATTTTTTCATCAATAACGGATAACACACATCTCCACGGACCACAGTAAAATTTGCTAGTTTTGCTTATTCTATTTTATAACGAACGCCACACATTCGATTAGATATATTATATGATGTCAAAAAGCATATGGAATTTCGAAAAAAAAAAAGCATATTGGAATACCTGGTTAGCATGTGATTAAGAATCCGAAGAAATTAATAGTGTAGGTTTACTTATATTTCCTAGTACACAACAGAAGCGGGATCAGAAGCTTGGCTCGACTTACCGGTCGGTGGAAATCGTCACGATTTGTCGGATCGACTTCCGAGTCTCCACAATCTAAATCCCTCTTTTGTGTGTTCTGCAACCTTTTTGCATGTGTATTGTGTTGTTTTTTTTTTTTTCCTCATGCTTTCATAACCTGTTAAGTTATTAGTTTGTAAGAAATTTTTATGGTTCCGTGGTTGATGAAGGCTCCTCTACCCTACTTTATACCAAGGCAATAATATTTGTATATCCATTGTTATTTGTTGCTTGATTGGTGAAGATCCCTCCACTCATCAAGGCAACGTTGTACTCTAGAGGAGTAAAGTAACCACCTAATCAAATTCTATGTTGTTTATTGTGTCTAGAATCATGACCAATAAAGATATTGAAATAAAATTATAAATAGAGAAAATTTTTAATTAGTTATGATATTATTATTTAATAAACATGTGACTTGATATACCATGAGCATAAAGTTGTTTTTTAAAAAAAAAAAATATCATAACATTGATTACTGTTTTTTTTCGATAGCATTGATTACTGATCAGCCTAAATAGTTAGGGGCAAAAATACTGTGAAGGGTAGTCCGATAAAATCAGTTGAAGGGGATCATAATAAAGAGGTGGATGTCCCTTGCTTTAGCCAAAAAGCTAATTAATAGGAATGTATTAGTTGCGATTCCATCTAATAAAGGTTAGATGTAGTAGATTAGCCCTCTCTGCGTTATGCATAATTGCAGTAGGAGTATGACCCAAATCATAAACCTGGTCCCCACTGTATCACAAGGAGAATATGACTCCTCACTAACCCCCTACTAAAGCAGCCCTTAATCAGATATTAAGCTCTCAAACTCAAAACCCATTTTTTGTAACTTTTCTCCCTAGTCCCCACCATATAAATATATAGCATGTAACCTTTTTTCTATTTGGAAAAAAAAAAAGGAATCGTCCTTGATTGAAATAGCACTAATAAGTAATAACAATTTCCCTTATTGATTCAGAGAGATGATGGAAGAATAAAAGGAAAGTAGAGGAACCAGGGTGGGGTGGTGGTCCTAGGTAGTTTAGTCATAGGGTTGAGGGCAATGGCGTGATTGATTTACTATGTCCAAATTCTTATCAATAATAAAGTAGCTTTTAAGGAGAGGGTCATACTTGCTTAACATCCATTAAGAGAAGATTAGAGCTAATGAGTGAGAGAGAGAACGAACAAAGAGTGGTAGCCACGGAAAAAAAAAAAAAGAAGAAGAAGAAGATTAAAGAAAGTGAGGTGGACTAAAATTTTCTTATTATTTAGTGGTAGGGTAGGCCGCCCTTATCATACTACCACCATTAGACCACCATTAGTCCACGCCATGGCCAATCAAAGAAACCCAAAATATGGAGATACATTTAGCCCTTAAAATAGAGTCGTATAACTTTGATAATTTGATATACACACGCATATCATACGTCCATGAATGACCCAATACTTAGAGAGAGAATAGAGTGGGAAATAAATAAAGACCACCCCCAAAACCATGGGCAAAGAGAAGAAGAGAGTGAGAAGTGGGAGAAAAATCAAAAAAGGCTATTTGACAAGGGAAAAAGTGGCCCAAAAATACTTTTGTTAAAATAGCCATATTCCAGTATTCTACTACAAGAAAGTGACCCCTGTGGAAAGCCCTTCACAAGTATTAAGAGATAAGGGTAGCCCTTGAAAAAAAAAACAAAGATAACTGTCCAAATCAAGAAAACCACCCTTGGGTTATCAAAAACAGAAAGAAATCGCCACTATTAATTACCTGATTAAAGATATAATAGCCCCTATTTAATTCTGAACAGATAAGTAAAATGTCCTTGGTCAATACCTATACAGTGGTAGCAGTAGTAGTAGTAGTAAAAAAGAGAACCCCACCCCACTAACAACATATCCCATTAATCAAATCAAATCCCAAACCCAAACAAAAGAAACTGTTTGTTCTTCTTTTAAGTACAAATCCCACACCTCCATGGTCTCTCTCTCTTTCTTGCAGGAAGAGATGAGAGAGGAGTACCCTAAATCCTAATCTTTCTCTTCTAAACGGCGTAACGGGGGATTTATCCTTAAGACGCCGTTTACTCTCTCCATCCCCCGTTTAAGTCACGTGACTTCTGCGGGTTAATAATCTCTCTCTCTCTCTTTAACACAATTTTTTTTAAAAAAAAAATTATTTGTTTCTTTTTTTATAAAAAAAATATAATATTATTATGGCGTTAGAGCAGCAGCAACTGACCCCGACCCGCAGCCCGGTTGACGGCGAAGCCACTAACGGCGTTGACTCCGCCGGTTTCCTCCGCCCAACCGCCGTGGACGGCGGAGAGGACGGGAGCAAGACCCCGAGGCTCCCACGGTGGACGAGGCAGGAAATACTGGTGCTGATACAGGGGAAGAGGGTGGCGGAGAACCGGGTGAGGAGGGGGAGGGCGGCGGGGCTGGCATTTGGGTCGACGGCGGGGCAGGTGGAGCCCAAGTGGGCGTCGGTGTCGTCGTACTGCAAGAGGCACGGGGTGAACCGGGGCCCGGTCCAGTGCCGGAAGCGGTGGAGCAACTTGGCGGGAGACTACAAGAAGATTAGGGAGTGGGAGAGCGGGATAAAGGACGAGACGGAGTCGTTCTGGGTGATGAGGAACGACCTGAGGAGGGAGAGGAAGTTGCCAGGGTTCTTCGACAGGGAGGTTTACGACATCCTCGAAGGCGTTGGGGGAGTCCCGCCGCCACCTCTGCTCGCCGCCGATTCCGATCACCCGGGGCTGGCCTTGGCGCTCGGGGCACCGGAGGGTGGCGGCGGTGGCGTCGTCCCGGAAGACTCCGAGACTACAGTGGTTTTCGACAGCGGGAGGAGCGCGGCCGCGGATGATGGGTTGTTCTCGGATTTCGAGCAGGAAGAGACTGGCGGCGGGAACACGGAGAAGGAGGACGGCGCGGCGGCGGTTAAGGATGTCCAGCCCATAAAGGCGGGAGGACCGGGATTGGCGGGAGTTGCTAATCCTGTACCTATCTCGGGTAGGTTTTTTTTTTTTTTTTTGTACGTTGTGGGTTGGTTTTTGGTTTTTCTTTCTTTCTTTTAAAAACCCAGAAAGTTGTTGCCTTTCTGGGGTTTTGTGCAATAATTGTGGTGCTCTGCTCTCTCCTACTAATTCTTTTGGATTCTAATGCCTTTTGGCTGCGTTTCTTTATTGGCCTTCTTTTAAAAAAACTGAACGTCTTCCAATCTCCATGGTTTTGGTTGTGTGCTTTTCTGGGTTTCTTTTTGTTGTTTCACATTTCTTTATTAGGGAAACCAATTTTTATTTTTGTTGGAGAGATGTGCTTGCTCTAATAATAATGGCCGATGATGTTTCTGTTCTTTTCTGCTATGTGTAGAGAAACAATACCAGCCACCTCTAAGAACCTCTCAAGCTCCAGGTAATGCTGGTTTCTGCAAATTGGATTTTGATTCTGATCCCTCTTTTCTCTGTTCTCCCTATTTCTATTTTTCACCTATTTTACACCACTAGGGTGACCTTTTTCCGCACAATTTTCACTTTGAGAGCATGGTCCTTTTGCTATGGTAGAAAAATAACTACACTAAGCACAGTTCATACTGTAGAACGAATTTTGGTCAGAGGTCAGCTGCTTTCTGGTTTATACTTACGTAGTAAAGGATAGCTAGGGAAGCTAAGCAAAGAAGAATGAGCATGCATTGCAATAGGGAATTAAATGTAGATGAACATGAAGGATCAAGCGTCAGGGCTGTTTTTGGGACCCCTTCATCTTTACTTCTGCTTGGGGATTTCCTGTGGACCTTTCTATGGTCCTGCTTACAATGAAAAGCTTTTAATTCATGTGAGCTGAACTGATTCGCAACGACATGTCTCTTTGCTAGCCCCTTTCAGCTTTACTTAAAAGTTATAACAACCATTTGCACCATCCATTATTGGATTTTTTCTATGTCCAATTTAATCATTTTCAGTATTGCATATGAATTATAGAGGCACTTTTGAATACAATTATGGCGGCAAGTTTAAAATTTTTTGTTACAGCCACTGGTTACTTCGGTTAATAGTCATGAGCTAAGGACTCAATCCTGGTTGCTTCGGAACTAGTAAATACCCTAGCTAGTATTGTCTCAAACGATTCCTGTTAGCCACCCACTTTACCACCAAAAGTACGTCTGCCTCTCTGCTTTCTTGCTTTAGGATGCTCTTGTACATTTGTGGGATCAAAATCCTGAAATGGCACAAATAGATTAGGCATGTATAGATTGAACATTGTTTCCCAGGGCTTGATTTTATCATTGCATAAAAATTCCACGAAATAATTAGACCTATGAGCCCTTTACTGTCCTTGTTGTTTCTCCATAACTTTTTTGCTGCTGAAAGTGATAAACATTGAACAAAATGGAACTTCCGCAGAAGCTATCTTTGTTGTGTGCTATAAATTGCTGAAGCTAGAGTGTTAGGTCATGCATCAGAATAACATGAACTATAGACGGCATCCATCTGGGAGGAAAACTTCACCTTTTGCATTAGAGTTGCATAGCAAGAAGGAATATACTAATGTTAATCTTGGTCTGTTTACTTGCGTTATGGTTACTTTGTCACTCTGAAAAAACCCAAGGATTGGCCCACCCATCTTCCTTTCCAACGTAATTATTCAACTTCTCATCCTTTCATAATCAGCCGTAGAGCTTTCTTCTAGACCTAATTTTTGCTGCCTACAGGTGCCACAAATGAGAAACAATCAGCTTCAAACCCAGAGTTTGGTTCTAGTTCACAAGACAGGAAACGGAAACGTTCCGCAACGGATGAGGATGAGGATACAATCAGTCTGCAGGATCAGTTGATAGATGTTTTGGAACGAAATGGTAAGATGCTGACTGCTCAACTCGAAGCTCAGAACACCAATTTTCAGCTGGACAGGGAGCAGAGGAAAGATCATGCAGCTAGCTTGGTTGCTGTTCTTAACAAGCTTGCAGATGCACTGGGGAAAATTGCTGATAAGTTGTAGCCGAAGTTCAAATCATCAGAAGGTTGTTGTACATAGCAAAGCAGTTTTCCTAGTTCCACACATGATAGCTGAGGTTGAAGTATTGGACATCAAATTTTGATGGTTTATCTTAGGATCACATTCAGGATGGCTTTTCACCCTTCTCTTTTTGCCTAAATATTGCTCTTTCTTACATGTTTACCACGGCGTAGTGCCCTTACAGGGTTTCTACTCTTCACCCCTCACTAAGATAATAAATTTTAGTTTTAAGGGTACACATCACATATTCGGTTCTTTACTGTTATGTGGAGAGATTGTTTATAATATAATTATATTATATTCCCCACATTAGTGTATAATTGGGAGATTTGTACAGGTTATTGATTATTATAAACAGAAGATTAGTCTTTTTCTCCACCAATGTTTAGGACATTCATTTTACCCTTTTTTGGTGTGTGTGTGTGGATCTGGAGGAGGATCTAATCGAATATATTAAACCACAAGTGGTTTTTTCTTTTCTTTTTTCTTGTTTTTGGTTTCTGCAGGGAAAGGCATCATTTGATAAGGCGCATAAAGTCCTGCAACGCAAGTTACATATCTTGGACCTCACTTCTTCTGGAGTAATTGCGAGGGAAGTAAGTGCTTCCGCGGGCCATTCGGTATGTAGTTAGAATACTCTTTTCGTCCCATCTTAAAAGAATGAATAACTTCACACTGTAGTTTGTGAGACAAATTTTGTTCTCACTTCGTTTTTGAGATTTCACGTAATTTTGTGGCAACATTTTCTGGGTTAGTGCATAAAAATGTCCCTTAACTTTATTTTTTTATCACTGTTGTCCCTAAAGAAAATATTGGGTGATTTATGTCCTTAAATTTGTGCCTAACCGAGTGTAGTTGTCTATTTCCCTGCAGTAGCCGGTTTCGGATGTGGGACCCACCTGCTGTTGAATTAAAAAATATTTTTCTCACTTTCCAGTATTCCATGTCAGATTAATAAGTAAAAAAAATTATGTGGATGCCACCCTATTGATCTGATTAAAAAAATAAAATTATTTTTAATTTTTCAGGTGTATCAAAAAATTTGGAATTAAAAAAAGTCCCGCCCCACTTTCTGGTATTTTTTAGTACATCTCCGTTAACCCAAAACCACAAAACCAAAACCCTCTTCTCCTTCTTCCTCTTCTCTTATAAAATCCAAAACCAGCTAGAAGAGAAAAGAAAAAGAAATGAAAAAGAAAACACCAACAATGGAACCCAACAAAACCAATCCAAAACCAGTAGTAGTGGAAGGAGGAGAAGAGAACTCTGCCTCAAGAACATGGGCCCTACTCTCCACCCTCCGCGACCAATCGCCGTCGTGCATCACCAACTTCGTGTCCATGGATCTGATGGCCAACACTCCCCTAGCCGCCGGTGCATCGCCGGCGATGATCCACTCCGCCGAAGAGAAACTCGACTTCACCCCTTACGCCCGCGCCCTCTGCATCAACCTCAACACCATCTCCCACGAATGGTTGCCTGCCACAAGTTAGCCGCCGACGTCGCCAACAAGGCCGACAGGCCCTGGGTTCTGGACCCGTTTGCTGTCGGGGCCTCAGGGTTCCGGCTGAGGGCGTGCCTGGAACTGGTGGAGAAGAAGCCCACCGTTATCGGGTAATGGGTCAGGGATTATCGCATTATCCATGGCTTCTGTGGGCGGTAGTAAGGTAAGGCGTACGGGGAATTGATGAAGATGGACAATTTTTAATCCGCAGAAAAGCTTACCGATCATTACTATATTGTCAATTACATTACTAATAGTAGCTTTGTAGACGACGATAACTGGAAAGCTCCTAAGATGTCGGCAGTTAAATTGGCTGCCAGTGAACCACTTATTCTTCTTCTCCCTTTTTCTTTTTTTTTATTTTCTTTTTTTTCTTTCTTAACTTCACCGCTGCCGTAAAAAAGAAAGAGAGGAGTGGATAAATTCATTTGTGACCATAAACTATTCTATTATCTTCTGATAAATGTTACTATATTATATGCGTGTTTTTTGGGAAAAAAAAACATAGATGTTATGTTTATCTTTTGGTACATGGAATAATTAAGAAAATATTAGTGTTGAACTCGTTAATAAAAGTCTAAAAGGTAAAATGTTAATCCTCCTTAACCAAAATAAGAAAGGTTTTTCTTTTTTAATTAACAATTCTTTTTTATATTTCCAACATTTTTTCCAAATTATTTTTTAAAAAATATATTTTTTAATCAGATTATTCGGGTGGGACCCACATAAATTTTTTTACTTACCAATGTGGAATACCGGGAGGATGTGGGGAAAATATTTTTTTATTCAGCAGCAGGTGGGTCCCACATCCAAAATATTTTCATTTTGGTCCTCTTTTCTCCTTGTTTTGGTTAAAGAGTCCTCCATTTTTTTTTAACCCCACTGAGTCCTCTATCTCAAACCTGATTAATCGAGCATTTCAATTTAAAAAATTTATGACAATTAAATCAGATTTTAAAATTGGTTAGAAAAATTTGCTAAACAAATAATATTGGTCAAAATTGATTCATTGACCTTCTAATTATACACATGATATGGATTTTCTAGCTCAATATTATACAGATAATTAGAGACATAATATAATAGGTAAATATTATATAAATATATATATATTTAATTAATCTATTTTATATATATATATAGTAAAAACATCTCAGAGTGATTATATAAATGACACATGATAGTTCATGTAACGACCCGGGTAAATTTTTTATTAATTTTACCGTTCTATTTTGACTTTTACTGTGGTAAATAAATTTTATCGCAGTTGATCGAAAATTTTACCAACCCGAGTTAATTTCCGATATAAATTTTTATCATTTTTACTACTCCATAGATGATTAATATTATTTCTACCATTATTATTTTCCAAACCAACAGTAAAAATGATACTATCATTATTATTTTGGACGGAATACTTGTGTTGCAAAAGTAATATTTACTAATTATAATTTTAAACGCCGTAGTTCGAGGATTCTATCGGACCGAGCTTTTTCGAGAGTTTTTCCGGGAATAACCGAGCTTCGTTTCGATCACTGAGGATACGCGACATTCTGGAGTTTCTTTCGATAACCGAGCCCCGAAACTATTTTCCGAGGGTTACTCAGGACTTCCGAGCCTCTTCCAAGGCTTACCGAGCCTCGGTTTTCAAAACCGGGACATGAACAACGCTCAGGAGAATTAATCGGATTTTCCGAGCCCAAGTTGTATTTTCGAACTCGGGACGGAAATCCGGACCGGCCAATCGTGGCTTGCCACGTGGCCACTCTCCTTTCTCTTCTCCTTTCTTTTCTTTCTTTTCCTCCCTTTTTCTCACTTCCTTTTTCCTAATTTTTTTTCTTTTCCTTCCAGCCGCCCACACCTCTATACCCGTGACCAACCGGCCCCTCCCCACTTTCTTTTCTATTCTCCCCTGTCTTCTTCCCCATTCCTTTTTTTATTTTCTCTTCTCCTTCCCCGAAATCCACACACACATCTCCTCCCTCTCCTCCTCTTCCTTCCTCATCTTCTTCTCAGCCTTGTTGCCGCCTGAGCCGTCCGCCTTCTTCCCCACCGACAAGCCGCGCCGCCACCTCCCAAAAACCGAGACCCGTCTGCCTCCTCCCTTCGCCGCCACGACGAACTGCTGCCGCACCTCTCCCTCTCCCCTCCATCCCCTGCCTTCCTCTCCTCCATCTGCTGCCACCAGCCGATCTGGGCGCTACACCACCGAGAGGGAGCAAAGCTCGCTGCCCGCGGAGCAGCAAGCTGAGACCTAGGAGAACGAGAGCTCGTCTAAACCGCCTCCGATCTATCATTCACCGTCGCTGACCGGGTGGATGTGTGGGTAAGACCCAAAGACAATCCTTTCCCTTCTCCCCTTGTTTTCTTCCTCTTCCTTCAATCTATTCGGTTGGATTGGCTAATCGGGTCCGTTTGGTTGCTGTTGCCGAGATGGGTGTTGTGGGTATGATGCTGTTGATGATTCTGTGGACCTGGGCTTTGCTGTTTTGGTTGATGGATGCAGTAGTTTGGTGGTGCTCCGGGTACTGGAAGGTAGCTGTGGGTATGGTGTGCGTGGTTGTCACTGCAGTAGTGGCGGGATGGCGGTGGAATTGGGTTATTCTGTTGCTGGGTGAACAGTAACCGGCTGTAGCCGTGAACAGTAATCTCTGTGTTGAAAGTTTTGGGGCTGCGTGAACAGTGCTTAGCCGGAATCCGGCGAGGATCCGGCAGTCTCGGGAATTTTTCGGCGAGCCCGGAAACTGACCTTTGGGTAATTCCTTGGACTCATATTACACCTTGGCGCGGGTTTGGGCTCGGTTGCACAACGGACTCGGAAACGGGCCGAACGTGCAAGAGACCCATGTTCCCGTGACACGTATGCTTTTGACGGACTGAATAACGGACCTCAGATAATATTAATGGACCCGGACATACGTTAATTAAACGAACAATTAATTTAATTTTTTCGTACGATTTTAATTTATACCTTGAATTATTTTTAATTATGCTTTTATTCATTTAATCAAACTTTTAATTTTATTAACCTAACTGGGCTGTTAGAAAGGTCCATTATATTTAATTTTCAGTTATCTAATTTTATCTGGGCTAATTAATGAAAGACCCACGATGTTATTTATTTTAATTATGTCTTTTAAATTTTCAAATTATAATGTTAACAGAATTATCCTTCGTGGGCTAAACGCTCGTGAAGGCCTACCGAGCCTAATTTCGGGAATTTCTTTAATTACGTTTTAGTTGGATTAATATTATAAGGGTCATATATATATGGTATACTTCTATAATGCTTATTTTTATTTCTTTGGGCAAAAATAATAATAGACCCATTACTTATTTTACATAACAATTCTATTCTTGTACCTATTGTATTACCGTTATTTTCATTATCTGAAGTAATGTCGGGCTATAACTTGGTCTTTAAATACCGAATATAATTTTATATACATACCTATACACATAGAAGTATTATAAAAATAAGTGGATTTAAATTACGGAACAGCAATATTATTTTTGGATTTCATTATGTATTTATAAGACTATTATACATACATTAAAATTACTTTATGCCGTATATCGACTAAATTTCTTACTACTAGAAATATTTTCCATATGACGAATGTATTATCAGAGATAATATTAAATGCCTTTTTGACGTATTTGACGTTTTCACTATTTAAGAATCTTTGATTACTAAAGGTATATACATTTATTGTTATTTTCTCGGGAGCGGCTATTTTACGAAATTTTGTTATTTTATATCAAAGTATAGACTACAAGTATTTCATGGCTATAATTATTTTACCGCCATAAAGGAAACGAATAATGGAAACGGTTTTGGAACGACGATAACGATGTTAGTTGTGGATACGCAGAATAATAAATTAATTTCATGCATTGCATTCTTCGATGTGCATTATATGTGATTGTATATGTTGACTGATATAGGGACAGATAAACTCATATGGATTACGTGCTGGTATCAGAGACACATCAGGTGAGGATATAAACTTATAAACTTCAGTATGCTGCCCGTGATACCCCGATTGTTTGTTTGTTTATAGTTTATATGTTATCTTGCGTGCCTGTCATGTTATTGCTGGCTACTGTTGTGATTATTGTTATATGCTTGATGACTACTGTGGGATTAGCTGTAGTGCTTTGTGATGTTGATATGGTTAATGTGTTGATCGGTATGAGATATGTGGTATTTGATCGATCAATGGCAGTGACCCAGTATTGTGACGTTGGATTCCCAAAAGAGCTGTGAGGCTGAGAGCCTGCTCGGGAACGTGAGTATGATGAATTACTGTTGGATAGTGGAATAAGAAATAATAATAAACAGTGGTAATATCATCTAGACATCTAGATTCTCACGTGACAGGTATTGGTACGGCCAGATGGTAGTCACCTTGTGATTATGATATGATAGGGAGGACTACGGGACTCCCGGCTGAGGACTGTGGGACTCAGTTGATTTGTTATAGGAAGGACTGCGGGACTTCCGCCGAGGACTGCGGGACTCGGTTATTTGAGATATGATTTGTGATATTTAGCGGGGAGCACCCTGGGGTTAGCTAACCTGGCTACCAGGCACGGCCAATACTTATCATGTGACAAGGGCCCTAATAATAAAATTGGATAGTCAGTCGCCGATTGTCAGTGAGTTTAGAGGACTAGCTTAATGGTGTGATGTCAGTTGTATAGTAAGGTCCGGTATGTTGTCTGATTCCGATGATATGTTGTGCTTGTTGTACCTCTATTGTACTGTGTTGGCTTTGGTGTATATACGGTTGCTTGTATACTACGGTTTATTTGTTTATCAGTGAGACAGTGGTTGGTCTCACCCTTCACACAGTCCTTGCAGGTTAGGTCAGGATTGCATTTCGGCGGTTGCAGTGTACCCTCGGGCAGGACTCGGATCCATTAGTTTGCATTGGGCTTTGCATAAGTTGTCTTTGAGATCATAAATGCTTCCGCTGTGCTTTTGTGGTTGATGTATCGAGGTCGGGTGATTGTTATTATTTTTGGGCCAATGGGCCGGTTTTCTATTGTATTACACAGTTTGTGCCATGTGTCGGCACTGTTGTTTGGTAATCACTGTATGTCGGGTAAATTTAGGTCGGGGTGTTTCAGTTCAAGTGGGGTATAAAATAGACATATGGTTTCATATTCTTGTAAGACTTTTTTGCATGAATTTAGTTAGTGATAAAATTTGAAAAAAACAATTATCTATTATTATAATTTAATCTCTTTCTAAAATAGGGTTGAGAATTTATATTGTAATTCAATCTCTTCTACACGAGGATTTAAATGTTAAAGTTTTTTTCTAAAGTGATGCAGGGTAGATAACAGGATATAGAATAGAAAACTCAAAATAGCAGAGAATCTAGCGGAATACGAAATCAGAATTGTTTAGGAACAATAGGATTGATAATTAGGGTTTAAAACCACTAGAGACGTATAGTCAAAAATAAGATAATAATAAGCTACCGAAAACTAAAGCTAACATAACCTATTTATACTAGAGAAAACCTAAATATAAAAGGAATACTGCGCGTGAACAGTACGCATGAACAATAACCGACTACTACAGTAACACGTGAATAGTGACATGTGAACAGTAACTGACCCAACATAACAATAAAATATAATATTAAAATACTAATAATTTTGCTCCTGCATCAATCCCCTCCGGTTGAAAACAACTTGTCTGCAAGTTGATCTTGCCCGAATCATGTGGATGACCAATCAAACCTTGCCAACCTTTCTTGCCTTTGAACTTCGAACACAAATTGTCTTTTAGCTTGCTGTCAAAATCTACTAAGCATCGAACACACACTCCACAAGATCCAAACTTCTTAGAAGTTGATGAAAACATTTGAAGTAGACCAGAATCCACATTCCTCAAGCTTCCTTCAATGATTTTCTTAACTTCTATTTTCATTCTAGCACTTTCCTATTCAGATTCATCCTCCACAAAGTTCAACCATATAGAATCAATTACATCTATATCACCCTGCACATGGGAGACCCCATGCATGCCAGAATACTTATCCATCTTTGGCCAAACTTCTGCACTCTTCTCGAAGGTTAGTTGCACAAAATCGTTGCTATAATCTGTCTCCGAAAGTGACTGAGTAGTGCAATTAAAAGGGTCTTGGAAATCTGTTATTGTTGCTACAACCTTCTCTTTATTATCATCTTGCTTGTTCGTAGCAATTTCTTCTGGTATTGTTGTTGTAACATTCTCTTTACCCTCATCTTGCCTGCTCATAGCAATCTCTTTTAGAGGAAAGACATCATCATCATCACTATAAGTGTCATAGATTGGTGGAGAATTCCAATCTTCTTCCTCACATTTGTTTGTCACCAACAACAACCTGCTCTCCTCTTCTTGATATCCATCTTCTTCGTTATCATTCTCTTCATCCGGATATCCATCCTCTTCATCCTGCTCATCATTAACAGGTTCAAATGCCTCCTCTTCTTCATCTTCCAAGTTCGCTGATTTCACTCTACCTTATGGATAACTATAAGAGAAGTGTTCCTTTTCTCCACAAATAAAACAACGAATGCGAGACTCATTACCATCCTTAGAAGCTGTAGGACCAGAACTGATTTGAGGCTTCAGTTGTTTAGAATTGTGACCTTTGTCACTTCTCTCTCCGTTGCTTGAATTCCTTGCACCAAAGCGATTATTCACCGCACCACCTTGACTGGATTTGTGAGTATTCAGGTCAAATTTATTACCATGAAAACCACCAGCAGGTTTCTGCGCAATCCTATCCATTCTTCCGAACAAAGGACGCCTTGCTCCATAGCGTTGCACTCGTTTTTCAGCCATCAATGCATATTGACGAGCATCTTCCAGATTGAACAAGCGTACAACACCCATCTCATCCCTAACAACTCGGTTTAGTCCTAAAAGATAACGAGATGTCAATTGTTCTTTTGACTCTCTAAGACCAACTCTAATCAATAAGTTATTAAATTCAGCCGTATACTCCTCCACTGTCATGCTTCGCTGTCTTAAAGAATGAAATCTCTCATGTAACTCCATAGCATAATCAGATGCCAAAAATTGCTTGGGCAACTTTCTCTTCATATGTTCCCAAGTGTTGATTTTAGGCTTTCTTTGACGTGCACGTTGCTCCTCAACTCTCTTCCACCATTGAAGTGCAGTGTCTTTCAATTTAAGCTTAACAAATAATACTTTTCTCTTTTCAACCAAAGGTTTCCACTCAAAATAATTCTCCAAACTTGCTTCCCAATCTAAATAGTCTTCCATATGCATCTTCCCAGAAAAATCCGAAACTTCTATCTTAATTCCACCACTATTCAGATCTAAAGTATGAACTAACCTCTCTTTAAGTCCGCCTCCTGCTGCGTTGCCTGTAGCTCCAGCATTGTGAAAAGGGTTTTTTCATCAATGTCATCAACATCCTTTGATTCTGCCCCTTGACTACCTTCCGGTATATCTACAGGGTTGGTGCTGCCTTCTAAAATCTCCATTCGGGCTGTCACCGGTTCCTGTCGTCGTAGCGCGCGCATATCTCGTGGTAATGCTGCAACCTGACGCTGAAGATCAACTAGGATATCTTGCAGATTTTGATTTCCTTGCCCACGACCTCTACCTCTGCCTAACATGGTGCCGTTTTCGCAAACCTATTCGCGAACGTTTTGCTCCGCTACCAATTGATGTAGGGTAGATAATAGGATAGAGAATAGAAAACTCAAAATAGCAAAGAATCTAGTGGAATACGCAATCAGAATTGTTTAGGAACAATAAGATTGATAATTAGGGTTTAAAACCACTAGAGACGTATAGTCAAAAATAAGATAATAATAAGCTACCGAAAACTAAAGTTAACATAACATATTTATACTAGAGAAAACCTAAATATAAAAGGAATACTGCGTGTGAACAGTACGCGTGAACAGTAACCGACTGCTACAGTAACACACGTAAATAGTGACATGTGAACAGTAACTGACCCAACATAACAATAAAATAAAATATTAAAATACTAATAATTTTGCTCCTGCATCATAAAGTTTGATAAGATTTTTTTTTTTGTTGTGACGAGATTTTTCTCTTCATAAATTAGTATAGAAACATCTACTACTGTTAAATTTAAAAAAAAAAATGTAGTGCACCAAAAACATCTACTATTGCTACTTTTTATCTTTCTTTCTACATTATTTGTGTAAATTTAAAAAAATATATTTGGTTGGTAAATTATTAAAAATTTATCTTTAGATAGAAGACTAAACACAGACATGAATCAAGCCCTTGTAATACACAGAAACAAAGTGTACTAGTTTCTAAGGTAGCAATGTCCAACTACACAAGGAAGGCTCCAGAAGTAAAATTTATGGTTTGGCAGCATCTAGGGCTACAAATAAGCCAAGTCGAGTTGAGCTTTTGATAGCTCAGCCTCAACTTGTGAAAATTAGAGCTCGACTCGTGCTTGTCTCGAGCATAAATATTAAGCTCAAACTCGGCTCGTTAAGAATTTGATAGGCTGAGGCTCGATTCAAGCTCGGCTCGTTTAGTAAGCCTTGTTGAGTCATAAACGAATCTATAATTTACAAGTCAAGGTTGTGAAAAAAATATATTTTTTTATTAATAATTTAACTATTCAATCATTAACTGATCAACGGCCCTTCCACTCGGCACGGTCGGATCACTAAGGCCGACTTTGCTTTTTTGGCCATACAAAAAATTCACACATATTTCACAACGTAATCATTGTTACATCTTAATTAATAAATTTGAAAATTTTAAACAAATATTAATCTTAGTTTGTTGATTATGACCTAGTTAAGTCACTCCATCATCCAAAGTTTAATCTAACTAAATGAAATTCATAAGTTTAAAATTTTTGTTAACATGACTGATGAATCTCTTGCAGACTCCTTAATGAGCCTATACAAGCTGAGCTCATTAATCTTTAAATAAAAACCTAAATGAGCCAAGCACACGAGCTAACGAGTCGAGTTGTGGCATGCTCATACTTGACTCATTTAGTTTCGAGTTCTTTATAGACAAGCTCAGGCTCCGCTCGTTTCCTTAACAAGCTAAGCTCGAACAAGCTATTATCGAGTTGGGCCTAGAGATGTTCATGAATTCCTCGACTCATTTGTAGCTGTTGAAAAATTATGACTTGAGACGTGTTGAAGAGCGCTGTCCTCAAGGGAATTTATTTCACCTCTGCAAAATATCCCCCCAAGATATAAGAAGCCCTTCTGCCCGAATAGATTGTATACAAAAACTACCAAGAAAATTCATTAACCCAGCATGGCAAAGCGATGAGAAGGGAAGGAAGGGGAATTACTATTGCAGACAAAGAAAATGGAGAGTTTGTGAGAGTTTGTCATAGATTATGTTTGATGAGATGTTTTTTATTTCAATTCAATTCAAAGATGAGTATTTATAGAGGATAAGATATTAGGGAACAAAACCTTTCACTTGGAAACATCTTTTCGTAAAAACATCTCTCTATTGTTTTCACATAAAACAATTTAGGAAAAAAAAATTTCTTTTGAAATATCCCTATTTTTCAAAAAATGTACCACATATTTCAAAAGAAATGAAAGTCAAAAAATTATGAGACTTTGTTGGATTAGATATACTTGAAATGTGATACATCGAACTCGGTATCTATTCGACTATGAACTGGTCTAGAACAATAAGACTACGATACCGTGCCATTGGTGTAGCTAAGTTACTATGAACCAACAAGCACTATTGGCACCGACAGCGGCTTTATCAATCATATCACACCCCTATAATTCCTTTGTGTTATCGCTATTGGGTGCATTTGATCGGCCATGCATGTGTCCTGGTATTCATGAGTGCTTTAGAAATTTTACCAAGATCTCATAGGAATAGTCTCATCCCACACTCATATAGGTGTATTTCATCAAGTATATGATGCACTTCATACACCACCCACAGGGATATGAAAACATTAAGAGTTAAAAATATTATAGTTTTCACTCAACCTCTCATTAAATGCATTCTAGTATTTCTGTTACACTATAGGAAGCATAATTATCAAACCCGGCCCGGACCGGCCGGTTCGACCAGTTGAACCGTGACCCACAGCTTATTTTGGGTTTTTAGAGGTGTTGACCCGGGTCTGCAAGTGAACAGTAAAAACCCGTTGACCCGGCCGGTTTTGTAGCGACCCGGTCGAACCATTTACCCGGGTCGGGTCGGTTTTAAATCACAAAACATATAAATTTATTTTTTTGCATAAAAAGTTGTATTATTTAATAGAAATTAATAATTTATATTTATTTTATTATTAAAATATAGGTAATATTAATATATTTAGGTTTAAATAATTAATTATTAATAATTATTATCCCGGGTCAATTGCATTGAACCTCTGGTTCGAACCCGGTTCGACTGCTGAACCGTGACCCACGGCCTTTTCTGGGTTTGTGCCCAGGCCGGGTCTGATAACTATGATAGGAAGGGACAATAAAATATACTAGTGAGTGACTTGTTATTATCCATATGAACATGTTTCACAGGATCTTCAATCATGCAGGTTGAGTTCCTATCACTGTTACCAGATTAAAGGAAATTTTGGTACCTGTACTTAATCTCGATTTTGTTTTTGGTACTTGTACTGAAATTTCATGATTTTTGCTACCCTTACTTCGTAGTTTTCACTAATTTTGGTACTTCCGATGGCCGAAGGTTGCCGGAGACATGCGTCAATTTTATGTGAGGCCACATCATCTGGTGGTCCACTCCAGCCGAGTTCCCCCAATTTCGACCCAAGACCACAAAAAAACCGACCGCACACGGGTTTAACCATACCAAATTTCCTAATTTTATGTTTAAAAAGTGAGATTCAATCTTAAAAGGAATTATAAAAATAATTATAAATAAATAATTAATCTTACTTGTAAATAAAAAACGAGACTAAAATCTAAGAATTAGAACTTAAAAAAATATTTCAATAAAGATTTTATTTTAAAAAGTAAACTTATAAAATTTCTACTTATTTATAGTTTTAAAAATTATAATTCTTAGATTTATTCTCACTTTTTTTAAAAGTGAGAGTAATTATTTATTTTTAATTGATTTTATTATTTCTTTTAATATTTATTCTCATTTTTAAAAAATAAAATTAGGGTAATTGGTATGGTTTAACCTGGGTCGGGTCGGTTTTTGGTGGTTCCGAGTCGAAATTGGGGGAACTCAGATGGAGTGGACCATCAAATGATGTGGCCTCACATAAAATTGACACGTGTTTCCTGCGACCCTCCGACCACTGAAAGTACCAAATTAATGAAAACTACGACGTACGGGTACCAAAAATTATGAAATTTCAGTACAAGTACCAAAAACAAAATCGAGGCCATGTACAGGTACCAAAAGTTCCTTTAATCCACTATTACCAAGTGGAAAAGTTCTATTCCCCATGGTGGTTCATCCTAGTTTTATCAGAAAATCATCTTCCCGAGGTTTTGTCAGAGGATTGGCCAAATTTATTTCTGACTGCTATAATTGATGTAACAAATGATATCACATTGCATAGGAACAAACGGTATAAATTTTATAAGAAATTTCTCAATCACTCAGCCCCATTATCGGCTAGTTTTAGAGTTCACAAACTCAAATTCTATTATTGTTTTGGTGTTATGAAATTGAAGGTGAAATACACCTTGATAGTAGTAATATTAACTTGATGGTAATAATACATCTTTATAATATTACACTTTTGATGGTAATATTACAAATGAACAAATAATATAATTATAGAAAGATAGAGGAGGGAGCTTAAGGAGGTATGTTGGAGTAAGAAGAGACGAATTTGTGGAAGATCAAAAGGTAGAAATGTGATGGATGAAGGGGGTATTTATAGATGAAAAATGGGATGATAAAAACAAATAAATTAAGTTGGATAATAAGAATAAAATCACATGGATTTAGGTAGTATAGATGAAGACAATTGAGGTAGATAGGTAGAAAGAAAAAACCATGTGAAAGCTTGGTGTATGGGGTAAAATATTTACCAGGGGTAAATTCGGGTATGGTAAAAATCAATTTTACTAGATGGTAATAATGACATTCACCATAATTTATTTACAACACTCCCCCTTGAATGTCATTGTACCTAGATAGAATACACTTGGGAAGAACTGCCTTGTTAAAAACCTTACCAAGAAAAAACCCAGTGGGATAAAAACTTGGTAAAGAAAAAAAGAGTGCAGTGCGTATTCTACTCCCCCTGATTTTGGCATCCCTTAATATCTCGAACCCTCCATAAACCCAATACTTTTCAAAAGCTATAGTAGGAACTGATTAATAAATCTGCTAGATGTCACTTGAATGATTCTTTGATGTATCCTCCCTCTAATTGGGCAACGCAGCTAGCATTATCCTCATATATCGTCGTTAGAGCATCTTCCTGGTTGTCTAATTCACATGAATCTTGAATATGCAGCATTATCGAACTTAGCCAACCACATTCTCGACTGACTTCGTGTATGGCTACAATTTCTGCATTATTTGAAGAGATAACAATGAAATTTTGTTTTCTGGTCGCCAGGATACTTCATGTATCTGCTTGTACTTTATGTGGATAAAAAAAAATGACACGCATCTGCAAAACCAACTATATGCACCTTGGCCTCACAAGGTTAAAATAATTCTATAAACCAAGATAACGGAATATGTATTTATATATTATATTCCAATATAAATACGTTAGAGCAAAATTATATCTTGCAAATAAATTCATAGGAAAAGCTCCAGGCTTTATGTTATTAGCAAGATAAATTGCACTGCAATGTGGTACTCCAGGACCAATCTAATCTTTTCAAAAAATTTTATCTCAAACTTTTTCCTTAAATATAGCACAGATTTAGAAACCTCTTCAGGAGTTCCAATAGTTATTTAGATCACAAATAAAAATTCACATATAGATGAGAAAAACTATAGTAGTATCTAAATCATCAACATAAATAACAATAATAATAAATTCACAAATGTACCTCTTAAATAAAACACACAAAACATCTAATATATACAAGAATGATTATACTACATATACCCAAATTGATTTCTACCATGTATAGATCTATTTAGTTTAATTGAGTATATATCCCGGGAATTTGTTGCTTCAGGCAACTTGAATTCTTCAAGAATTCTCATGTATATGTCATGACTTATGGATCCATAAAAATAGGTTGTAATAGCATCCATTAGATGCACTTCTAGTTTTTCATCTATTGCCAGACTTATCAAATACTGAAAATACTTACATCCACCACAGGGGAGTATGTCTCCACATAATCAATACCAGGTCGTTGAGTAAAACATTGTGCGATAAGCTGTGCTTTATATTTCACTATTTTATTTTCTTTTCACTTCTTTTCCGCTCAAATACCCATTTATAACTGACTGGTTTTATACAATCAGGTGTTGGGACTACAGGCCCAAAAAATTCTCGCTTCATAAGCGAGTCTAACTCAGCCTTAATTGTGTATTTTCTCTTTGGCCAATTATTTCTGCATCTACATTGATCAACAGATGTAGGTTTATGATCCTCATTTTCTTTCATAATATTTAGCGCTATATTATATGCAAAAATTTCGTCGGCGGTTATTTCATGTTGGTTCCATCTTATTCCTGACACAGTATTATTGATCAATATCTCATCATTTTCATTTATTTCAGGTACCTGAGTTACTTCTGGAACTTTATCAATTGTGTCAGAAATCTCTTCTGGAGGACTTTCCTCTTTCTGAGGATTTTCAATTTAAACCTCTACTCGAGGTCTTATTTTCTCGTTGGGGCCATCTTGTATCTTTGCTCCTTTTTCTCGATCAAAAATTTTTATCTTTGGAACCGTGTTGTATTCCACACTTCTGGCGTACTCTAGATTCATTTGCATTCTTTAATTGTTCTTCAAGAACATCAATTCGAATAGGAGCATTTGTAGCTGGTATATAAAATTTGGTCACTCTATTTAAATCAATAAATATGTCTGGCAATTGATTTACTAAATTTTTGCAAATGAATCTTCTTTTGAACTTTAGGTTCGCACTAATTTGTTCGAGGATCAAAACTGGATATTGATATAGCTTTTCAAAAATCTCTTGATCCAGCTGCTTATTTTCTCCCCCTGATGTTGGGTAAACACTTTCATCAAATTGACAATAAATAAATTTTACTGTAATTGAATCTCTAATTGATGGTTTCAACTATTTTATAACTTATAGAGATTCATATCCAACTTATATTCCCAATTTTCTTTGAGTACCCACTTCAGTTTCCTGTGGTGGAGCAATTGGTGCATAACTAAAGATCCAAAGATGGAAGATATTAGGTTCGTGACCATAAACCAATTGAATGGGGAGATCTTATGATAACTTGTTGGCCTGATGCACACAAGTGTTGCTGCATATAAAATTTCATATTCCCAAGCAGTAATTTCTCATTAGCAATGGTCTTGCAATCAATTGGAAATATTCAACAAATGATTCACTTAGATCGTTATGGATATGAACAAAAGTTACAGGATGTTCAACCATTATTTCCAATAATATACATTAACCATTTTAGGAATACACCAGTATTATCAAGACATATAGTCTTATAAAATAATTAGGGATGTGTACCCTGTGAACACCCAAATTTGACCCATGAAAATTATATTGAGATTAGACTCCAGACATGTTTGAATCATAAGATTGATGAGTTAGTCTTGGGTTGAAGCATGGATGGGGTTTAATTTTAGTAAAATTATTTTTATATGCCTAGGATTAATGAGACAATTTAATCATAGGATATGTTAAGGACTAAAATATTAAAATGTATTTTATCTCATTAAATTTGGACTTGTTTATTTATTAAACCCAATTATATTTATTCTTGGATTGAAGATAAATGTAAGGGTCCAATTTAATAAGGTATGGACTTTTCTTCAGAGTTGCACAGCCCATTAACACCTTGCTTGCAGAAAAATTTAGCTCTGATTTTCGTGAAAAATCAGAGTTAAATCATTCCTTAATAACAAGAATGTTTTTGGTATGATTTTGGCTTAAAATGAGGAATCAATGTGTAATTAATAAATTAGGAGATGATTGAGAGGAGTAGTAATCAAGAAAGCAGAGGATTCTGGGCAGTCTAAGGGTTAATTACGTGGTAGGATCAATCAGGGAGGAATTAGGGGAGAATCGGGACCGAAAAAAGAAAGAACGGGTGAGACGCATAGGCCCGGGTCATTTCGGGATGACCGCCAGGCCTTGGCGGTCTTCCACCCATGACCGCCCGGCCTGGCTGTCATCCATAGGATGACCGCCGGCCATGGCGGTCATGCACACCCAGAAAACGCGTTTTCTCCCCGATTTTTTCCCGTAATGTGATTCTACTCGGCTTTGGCCTAGATTTCTGGCCATTACCTTGATCATTAAGTTGGTCCACGCCCCTAGGCTACCCAGAATACTATAAATAGGACTCCTCTCTCACATTTCAAAAGACACACATTCTATTACACAAACACTCTTCATAAAGCTTTGAAGCTTGGAGAAACTCTATCTCTCCAAGCTTAAGAAATAGTTCCATAGGCAAAACTCTGGTAGAATTCCGTGGGTAGCATCATCCATTGAAGGCAGCAAAGGGGAAAACCAAGAAGATCTCCAAGATTGAGTTGAGGAGTGGGAGGAAATTGTGTGGGAGGCACAACCCAAACCAAGGAGCTAGAGGAGGGCTACAAGAGGTAATCTTAATCCTTTTTTGTCTGACCAATTATTGTTGAGATGTTGATGTTAATGATGATGTGACTATTGTGATGCCATGTCAAGAACTACGTGGGCTTTGAACCCCGTCGTCGGGGTACGTAGGTGGTTTCTAGTGGTAAAAACTCAAGCCCAATCTTCTTCTTCTCCCCTTTCTTTTTAATATTCAGCTATTATGTGTTTTGGTGCTCACACTTGCACACTTGCACAAGGCATACAAAACCCTCTAATTGCACAAAGTTTCGTCCCAATATGGATGGGTGCCTAACACCTTCCTATCCATGACGAATCCCCGGGTCCAGCATCTTTGGTTCGCCAATCAGTTGCCTAAATGGAGTCACATGAAGGGTTTTTCCCAAGTTTTTGTCCCTTAATAAAATTTGGGTGGCGACTCCAAAGATACTGGATGATGGTTATGATGAAGGTGTAAGGGAAAGGTGAATAGGCCCAAGTGATTTTGGGTCGGTTATTCACAGCTGGCGACTCCGTTGGGGATTTTGAAGATTCAAGAAACTTTGTGCAATTATTGAATTTTGTATGCCTTTTTATGTGTCATCATAAGTGCCCTACATTCATGATAAATGTTGTGAAGCCCTTACCGTAAGAGGGCCAGGGGATCCAAGTTCGCTACAATGCTTTCTTTAAGCGATAGTGGCTTGTATGAACCAGTTTCTCGTTGCTCATGCAATGATAGGGATTAATGGGCCTTGGACCTCACGCGATATCTTTTATCACATGTGAGTAGGCCAAACTATTCCTTAGCGGCAATCTTTCAGCCCCCAACCAGCTGCATACCTTGAGCATCTCATGCATGATGAATCAATAAGTGGTATGTGCATTTGAGTGATTAATTATTGTGAATTCAAGTAAGTGTAAATATTGTGTTTTTCATGTCGATAAATATAAAAAATTCTAGAAAAGAGTGTAGTCAAAAAAAAATTTCGACGTGCTAACTCTGCGTAGGGTGCTATATTGCGAAGTGTGAACTGATGAGTCGGGTAAACAAACCCTAGGGGTGTGAGTATACATGTTTAAATCGACGGTAAATTTTTGGTGTTGTCTCCTGAGTTGACATATATGTTCGGTCGCCCTACCTTGTCTTAGGGAATTCATATTCGCATGCATTCGGCATTGCATTTATTGTTTTTCAAAGCACAAAAATGAATTCGAGCTAGGGTGTCCCATTTTTCAATTTCCAACCTTTTTTAACCTAAGTCTTCATACAATATATCTTTTGGGAGAATGAGAAAAATGTTTTGCGAATGTATTCCATCACACTTCCCCACCGTTTTCAAAAATAAAATAAAGCTCAAATCTAGGATTCTTGATGGCTGTGAACCTCATTTCATGAAAGGCGTATCTAGAGGGCACCATGAGTGGAAAAGAAGTACAAACCGAGAGAGCAGATTTGATGAGGAGTTGATTATCGAGTTAGACGATGTTGATTTGAGGGCGCTTGTCGACGATGTGAGAGCAAGGAAAGCTAAGTCTAATGGAGAGAACGAGGGGCAATCCTCGAAGTAAGGGGCAAGAAAAGCTGAAGGGAAGGAACTAAGAGTTACTGATAAGGACAGGCTCAAAAAGCTTGAGGACATGGTAAAAAGCATAAAGAGAAGAGAAGATGACTGGAACTTGGATCGATTATCACTATTCCCTAAAGCCCGTCTACCCGAAAAGCTCAAGATGCCTGACATGGAAAAGTTCAATGGGACCGGGTGCCCCATAACCCATCTAAAGATTTACGCAAGGACGCTGCAACCTTTATGGATAGGGCCTGAGATGATGGTTCAATTGTTTCAGAGAACTTTGTCTAGAGCTGCCTTGAAATGGTTCATGACTTTGGATGAGAACCAAATTGGCCGATGGGAGGATATGTGTGAAGAGTTCATGAAACAATACAACTACAACACTGAGGTGGATGTGACCAAGAGGGACCTTGAGACAACCAAGCAAGGGAACCAGGAAACATTTTCGGCCTTCATCTCGAGGTGGCGCAACAAGGCCTCTTTGATGGTGAATAGACCCACGGAGGAGGATCAAGTGCAAATGGTGATCAAGAACCTTCAGCCAGTTTACTATAACCACATGGTAGGCAACTATTATGCCAACTTCAAGGCTCTGATTGGGGCAGGAATTTAATTGGAAGATGCCATAACATCTGGAAGGGTCAGGGTTGCTAGGCATGCTCCACCCCAAGGTTATAATGACAAAAGGACGATTGAAGTCAATAACGTAGATGCACATGCATCTTGTCTGGTCATCCCACCAAAGAGAGAGTTCACTCCATTGCCCATGCCCAATGGAGAAGTGTTCAAGCAGTGAATAAACGGCGGATTGTTGAAGCCTCTAGAGCCGAAACCATATGCAAACTCCACAGCTGATCAAAGCAAATATTGTGAGTATCATTAGACTCAAGGACATACAGTTGACCACTGTGGAAGTTTGTGCCATGCCATTCAGAACTTGATCGATAAGGGGTTGTTGACATTGCCTACTATGCATAGATTTTGATGAGAACCGAGAGTAGAGAGTTTAAATTTTCATAAAGAGTGATGGTTTAATCCCATTAGACTCACTTTATTTTCAAGCATTTGAATAATTGTACCTTTTAGTTCCTCTCAAGGAATAAAATTTTATGCCCTCATCTTTGTGTGGCAAAAATTTAACAAATTTTCATGAAAGTCCCTTGACTTAACCCGAGGACCTTCCAATGAACTACGAAGACCTGATTCTGTGGGTGTAAACCGTTCCTACCAAAACACATATCTTTTTCAGCCTTCAAACACAAACCCAAGCTAATCTTCAAACATCTATCCATTCCAACCTCCACATAGACCCCATCACATTCACCTTGAACACTTGTCTAAAAGAATTGCCTCTCGGAAATGAATCTAGCTTCCTAAAGAGTCTTATCTAAATGCACATGTTCAAAAGGGTCATTCCCCTTGAAAAAAAGTGGAAAAAGAAAAAGAAAAGAAGAAGAAGAAAAAAAAGAAAAGAAAAGAAAAGAAAAAGAAAAAGAAAAAAGAACGAGGAAAGGAAAAGTGACCCTTAGTGCCTAAATGATTGATTCATCACCTATTTAAAAAAAAAAAACAGAAGGAAGCCATGAATGAGAAAGACAAGTATTCTCCTACAAACCTACCGCATTCGACTTCCCACAAGACATTATCTTGACAAACAACTCAAATCAAACACCACATCCACAGATACGTAGGTAACCCGGCAACAAGCCCGGTCCAATTGGTCCTTGGGTTGGTTCAATGGACAAGATTGAAATTTGTTTTTGCATCTCAAGGTGAAATATGCCACGAGGGTATTCAAATGTAAATTTTTTAGACTCTGTCTCTCAACATCAACAAAGTATCATCTCTCTCTCTCGAGCACACTTTTTCTTCCTCAAGGTTGTTAATTGATCTCCCGCCAGCTCTGGTTATCCATTCGCGTACCTCTTCAATAGCTTCTCAAGCATATCTCCTATGACTCATCATGATTGTTTCCCTTCAAGGGTTTGTGGTTGCTACTCCCTTGAAGAAAGGCAAAAAAAAAAAAAAGAGAGAACTGAAAAAAGGAGTCCGCTAGGTTGAAAACCCGAAACGGCGGCCTAGGAAAAAGTTAGGACACGCCTGCTAGATTGAAAACCCGAAAGGGCGCTCTAGGGAAAAGTTAAGGAAAAAATAGGGAGAGTAGCCACTGGCCATAAAGGAGCGCCTGAACCTCATCTGCTCTCACGAAGTCTTCTCGCCTCCAACCCCATCGCTTTGCAAGAAGATCTTTCATGTACCTGGAAGTTTTTAGTCGACCACTCATGGGGTTCTTACTTGAAAAAAAAATTGTTCATGGTCAAGTGAGAATCCTTCACATGAAGCTTTAGTATTTTTGATGGAATAATTCGCCTTTTCCTCAAGTTGCTTAACTTTCACCTTGGCTCGAATGATTTTCAATGCTCATGCATCATGTTAGGGGCACTTGCACCCAAACACATTATGAAGAGATAGATGGCATTTGCATCCACATATGTAGAATTAGGAAGCACTTGCATCCAAAAACTCACATGTAGAAACTAGGGGCACCCCCCATGCATTGAAAAGACGACACACTTAGACATGCTCATGTATCACTCACATATAGAACATAAATTTCTTGACAAGGTAGACTTGGTTGAGGGTAAAGGATCAACAAAGGTGACAACATTGGAAATTCATCATTTGATGTAGACTTACATTTCCTAGAGTTGTTAGCCGAAAATGGGGGCATGTAAAGCCTTATTTTTCCAACTCGTCAAACTAACATCGCGCAATAGAGGCACATCGTGTTAGTGTAATATGCCCAAAAGCCAATCATGGATGATTATTTGTAGTCATGTATACGCATTAAGGTTATTCCAATAAGTATCGTTTATGAGATAAACGCTTGCACATACTTATAACCCTAGAATATTTCATATTCTTAAATTGTCCCTAGTCGATTATTATTATGGATGGGTTGTAATAATAAATTAAGACTAGCGTATGTTGAGAATTTATATGTGATATGAATTCTACATACGGGTACAAGTTAGAGAACTTGTGGACTGGACCGACCCACATAAGAACGCTACATGGAACGTTATATGATTGTCATTAGCGGTTCTTATATGTATTGTCCTTAGACCTGTGATCATCAAGGTTCCCAACATATGAGTCGTATACTTTGATATTACTCTTGGCTATTTCGTAATTGAGTAGACTTAGTGTAATCATTGGGTATATGATAAATGTGTAGTGGGTTTTGTATGATCCAGAGGGGATTCGTCCAACCCATATAACGGGTATATTATCGGATGGTTTCTTGATAGAGTTGAACCGTAAATGCATGGCCATGCTCGGATTATGATATGTGATATCACAGGTATCCGTTTTACACGGTTAACTCGAGGATCAAGAAACCGAGATTGAACATATGCGAGATTGACATATTCCATGTCTCGTGTTCAATCTTGATAATGGGACGAAGGGACGATGACATGTTCGCGAGGCATAGAGAATCAGTACTGATCTTGTCGTTCGGGTGGCAATGATGTGTTGCTAGACGCCGCTCTTTGCTTATAATTGTAAAATGAGGTTTTACAATTATTGTCGGACGTTACAAGTGCCTACAGGGTCACACACAAAGGGCCGTTGATTCGAGCAGGTGGTTGAACCGTGGTTGGACCATGGTTGAACCGGGTGTGGTTGAACCGCGGTTGGACCGTGGTTGGACCAGGGTCGTTTTTGGGCTGGTTTGGGTCAATAAAAGTCTGACTTATTGAACCCAAAATCAGTGCATGTGATGTGGAATCCAATTAGTGGAGACAAGATTATGTGGAGACATAATTATGAAAGATAATAGGCCATTGTGTTGGCCATTATCCCCATTTGTCTCTTAGCACTAATTGGGTGGAGTAATCAGATTACTCAAGCCATCATCTTCATCACTTGAGTCTGGTTTTTGCAGAGCATTCACCCTTGAGAGAGTCTTGAGAGTGTTCTCCATTTTCAGACCATACACCTTCTTTGAGAAAGAAGAGAAACACCACAAACACAGCTCCCGGAAACCTGCTGCTAGCACATCAGTTCGAGAGAGCTCGGGTTGGAGATCGTGTGATGATTCCCGGCCAGCAATCACGGTTCGTGTGGATATCGTAGAGGGGCGAGGCCTTTTGTCTGGCTCTAGCTGATTCGATTCTACAGTTGGGTGAAAGACCTCAACCGAACAAGGTATGTAAAAAATTGTTATTCGGTTTAGCTACCTTCACTTGGATCCTCCATGTGTATCTGGTATTTCCGCTGCGCATACATGTTGTATTTTGTGCTTTTAATTGTCAATTGCATGAACCGGATACTTACAGTGGTAGCGGAGCCACCTTGTGAAGTTCTAAACCGAATTCATGTGCATATGTGTGATATGCCATGTTAATTTGTTTGTTCATTTAGTATATGTGATATGCTGAACATGATAGTATATATGATATGCTAGGCTCATTTAGTATATGTGATATGCTGAGTTCGTTTTGGTGTATGTGATATGCTGAATCCGTTTGTATATAAGTGTTATATTACGAATATGCTAGTATATGAGATATGCTGAATTCATTTTATATAAGTGATGTGCTAAATGAATTGTGTACATGTTGATGTGTTTTTGTCAAAAGAGTTTTGACAACAAGCACTTGATTGGTATGAGATATCAATCTAGGTGTTTTTGGCAGTAAGACGGAGAGTTCGACTAGGAAAAACCAAGTGGCGGTTTGTGTATAGAACGATTGTCATTCTAGTACAGCCAGGCCACAACATCGATGTTTGTGGGCATGATGTTTAGCCTTGGCCGAACCTTCATAACATCGATGTTGTGTGACAAACATCGATGTTCTGATGAAGGTTGGTCTTGGCCGAACGTTTATAACATCGATGTTCTGTGACCAACATCGATGTTCTCATGCAAAATTCTCAAAACATCGATGTTTAAGAGTTAAACATCGATGTTATTTGAGCTCGGCCAAAATTGATTTGAAGTTCCAGAACTCAAATAACATCGATGTTGTAGAGTCCAACATCGATGTTCTTGAGTTCCAGAAGTTCAAACATCGAGGTTTGATGGTCAAAATCGATGTTTTGAGGGTTCGGCAACCTCCAACATCGATGTTTGAGTGTCAACATCGATGTTTTGCAGATTCGCAATCTCCAAACATCGATGTTGAAGTGTTGAACATCGATGTTGTGGAACCCAGTAACTTCAACTACGAATTCGGGGCAGAAGGAGGCCGAATTGGTGTCTGTCTTGAACAGTAAAGTTGTAGCCCTACTTCTTAGCTTTCCAGGGACACCAAGTTTGCACAAATCCGAGCTCTACAGCTTTAGATATGGTCGAAATATTGAGTACTGCCAAAATCTTGAACTTTCATAATCTCAACAACATCGATGTTTGAAAGTTCAACATCGATGTTATTGAGCTACTGCCAAATAGTTTGGAGTTCAAGAATCTCAACAACATCGATGTTTAAGAGTTAAACATCGATGTTATTGAGCTACTGCCAAGTAGTTGGAGAGAATCAGATTCTCATAACATCGATGTTACAAGTTGAACATCGATGTTCACATGTAATTTTGGTTTTCCAAATTTACAAACACCAATGTATGATTCATCAAGAACTTGCATATAATGTATGGAATAATATGTTGATGCAAATATTAAGTTCTTAGTTGCCTACCATGATAAGCACTCATCATTGCTTAGATCAACAAATGGTAGGTTTTGCCAAAGCAAGGTGCCATTGTTTATCCTAGTGAGGTGCGACGCGATAATTGTAATATCGGAACTGCTTATTATGGTGATGAACTTAACTAGGTCATCTTAATAGGATTAAGGACCTAGAGGCAAGGAGTTGAGCAAAGTCTATAAGATAGACTAGAACAAGTGTTGTTCACTCAACTATCCAAGAGTTACATGAGATGTAATTGACAAGAGTTGTCTACCTAAACAACTATTGAGTAAGCGATCAGCCAAAGCTAACTTATCTTGTAGTGAAATATGGATCTTGACCTACTTACATAATTGTCTTGATTTATGTAGTAGGAGCATCATTTAATAGAATTCCTTGTTAAATGATTTTGTATGCATGACTACTATTTGTGTGAGTTGATCATTGTTGTAGAGTATCCATGGCACAAAACACTAGCACATTGTCACTGCGATCGGTCCTTGAGAAGGAAAAGTTAAACGGGAATAACTTCCTGAAATGGTATCGTAACTTGAGGATTGTCCTCCAACAAGAAAAGAAATTGTATGTCCTCGAAGGGCCCGTTCCAAGTGAACCGGCATCTAGTGCTCCTAGGGCAGAAAGGGATGCTTACAACAAGCATCTTGATGATGCATTAGATGCATCATGCCTTATGCTGATAACCATGGACTCTGAGCTTTAGAAGCAACATGAGAAAATGGGGGCGTTCGATATGATCGAACACCTGAAAATGCTCTTTGAGGAGCAAGCAAGGCATGAGAGGTATGAGACCTCTAAGGCATTGTTCCAATGTAGGATGGAAGAGTCCGAGCATTGGAAGCACAACTGCCCTATTTACCTTGAGAAGGTGAAGGAGCGGAAGGGAAGTAAGTCTTCCGCTTTAGGTATGTTCGTTATAGAAGCGAATATCTCTTTCTCTGCATCATGGGTATTAGATACCGGATGTGGTTCTCACATTTGTGTAAATGTGAAGGAATTGAGAAAGAGTAGGAGATTGGTTAAGGGTGAGATAGACCTACGTGTGGGAAATGGAGAAAGAATTGCTGCATTAGCCGTAGGAACTTATTATCTATCCTTACTGAGTGGTTTAGTTTTGGAACTAGACGATTGCTATTATGTACCAACCATTAGCAGGAATCTGATTTCTGTATCTTGTCTTGACAACAAAGGATTTTCATTTGTAATAAAGGACAATTGTTGTTCCATTTATTTCAATGATGTATATTATGGTGGTGCATATTTGAGCAATGGTTTGTATGTTCTAAACCTAGAAACCGCAATCTATAACGTTAACACGAAGAAGGTTAGAACGAATGATTCTAATGAAACGTACCTTTGGCATTGTCGTTTAGGCCATATAAACGAGACTCGTATATCTAAACTCCATAAAGATGGACTTTTAGACTTATTTGATTATGAATCATTTGAGACGTGTGTGTCGTGTTTGTTAGGCAAAATGACGAAGGCTCCTTTTACCGGTAAGGGTGAGAGAGCATCGAACTTATTAGGTCTTATACATAGTGATGTATGCGGACCTATATCCACACAGGCTAGAGGTGGTTTTTCATACTTCGTTACATTTACTGGCGATTTCAGTAGATATGGCTATGTGTATCTAATGAGACACAAGTCTGAATCCTTTGAAAAGTTCAAAGAATTCAAGAATGAAGTACAGAATCAACTCGGTAAAAGTATTAAGATGCTTCTATCAGATCGAGGAGGGTGAATACTTAGACCGAGAATTCCTTGATCATCTAAAGGAGTGTGGTATAGTATCACAGCTCACTCCGCCGGGTACGCCTCAATGGAATGGTGTATCCGAAATGAGGAATAGAACCTTGTTGGACATGGTTCGTTTGATGATGAGTCAAGCTGACCTTCCTCCTTCGTTTTGGGGACATGCATTATTGAGTGCAGCTTTTACACTAAACCGTGTTCCATCTAGATCCGTCGAAAAGACACCATATGAGATATGGACTGGGAAGCGTCCCAATTTGTCTTTTATGAGAATTTGGGGTTGTGAGGCTTACGTAAGACGTGAAGCTTCGAATAAACTCGGCCCTAAATCTGACAAGTGCCTCTTTGTAGGATACCCTAAGGAAACGAAAGGGTATTATTTCTATAATCTTTTAGAGCACAAAGTGTTTGTGGCTCGGACTGTTATTTTTCTAGAAAGGGAATTTATTTCTAGAAGAATCAGTGGGAGGAAAGTAGAACTCGAAGAAGTTCGAGAGATAGAGGCTGAGATGGAACAAGGGCAGGAACCACAAGAAGTTGTGGATGAGATTCATGTGCCTGTAACACATGGACCGCGTAGGTCAGATAGGACTCGGTATGAGCCTGAGAGATATGAATTTCTCATGACTCATACTGGAGATGTGATGCTCATAGATGAGGATGAGCCCACTTCCTATCAGCAGGCCATTACGGGTCCGGACTCTGAGAAGTGGCTAGAGGCCATGAATTCGGAAATGGAATCCATGTATCAAAACAAGGTATGGACCTTGGTTGATCCACCCGAAGGGGTAAAACCCATTGGGTGCAAATGGGTCTTTAAGAGAAAGATCGACATGGATGGTAATGTGATTACCTATAAAGGGCGATTGGTTGCGAAAGGTTTCAAGCAAGTTCATGGTATTGACTATGATGAAACTTTCTCACCAGTTGCCATGGTTAAATCCATCCGGATTCTATTGGTTATAGCGGCATACTATGATTATGAGATATGGCAAATGGATGTCAAAACCGCCTTCCTTAATGGGAATCTTTTAGAGGATGTGTACATGACACAGCCTGAAGGTTTTGTCAATCCAGAGAATGCCAATATGGTATGCAAGTTGCAGAGATCCATTTATGGATTGAAGCAAGCTTCTAAGAGTTGGAATCTTCGTTTTAATGATGTAATCAAAGAGTTCGGTTTCATCAAGAACGAAGATGAACCATGTGTTTACAAGAAGGTTAGTGGGAGCACCATTGTTTTCTTGTTGTTGTATGTTGAAGACATCTTGCTCATTGGGAATGACATTCCGACACTACAGTCCGTAAAGACTTGGTTAGGAAAGAATTTCTCGATGAAGGACTTAGGAGAAGCTGCCTATGTGTTAGGTATAAAGATCTATAGAGATAGATCCAAAAGGCTTCTCGGGCTAAGTCAAAGTACGTATATTGACAAGGTGCTAAAGAGGTTTAGCATGCAAGATTCCAAGAGAGGGTTCTTGCCCTTATCACATGGCATGTCTCTCTCAAAGTATCAATGTCCTAGTACATTTAAGGAGAGAGAGCGGATGAGTAAGATTCCTTTTGCTTCGGCAATAGGATCTATCATATATGTCATGTTATGTACTAGACTGGATATCGCTTATGCTTTGAGTGTCACAAGCAGATACCAGTCTGACCAGTTTAGCAGTTAAGAATATCCTAAGTACTTGAGAAGCACTAAGGATGCATTCCTGGTTTACGAAAGCGTTGATGAGCTTGTGTAAAGGGTTACACAGATGCTAGCTTCCAAACCGATAGGGGTGATTTTAGATCGCAGTCAGGTTATGTGTTTAGTCTTGGAAGTGGTAATGTGTGCTGGAAGAGATCCGAGCAAGGTACTGTATGCTGGAAGAGTTCCAAGCAAGAGACAGTAGCCGACTCTACAACTGAGGCTGTGTATAGTTCCTTTTGGGAACAAAGTAGGAGATCTATTGTCTAATCTTCTCACGCAGCGGAAGCATGATGGTCATGCTAGATCCACATATATGAGATATATGGATGATTGGCTTTAGTGCAAGTGGGAGATTGTTAGTGTAATATGCCCAAAAGCCAATCATG
>JAKUCV010007826.1:0-57645 GCA_028386065.3 Turnera subulata | reverse complement strand
AACATATGAGTCGTATACTTTGATATTACTCTTGGCTATTTCGTAATTGAGTAGACTTAGTGTAATCATTGGGTATATGATAAATGTGTAGTGGGTTTTGTATGATCTAGAGGGGATTCGTCCAACCCATATAACGGGTATATTATCGGATGGTTTCTTGATAGAGTTGAACCGTAAATGCATGGCCATGCTCGGATTATGATATGTGATATCACTCGTATCCGTTTTACACGGTTAACTCGAGGATCAAGAAACCGAGATTGAACATATGCGAGATTGACATATTCCATGTCTCGTGTTCAATCTTGATAATGGGACGAAGGGACGATGACATGTTCGCGAGGCATAGAGAATCAGTACTGATCTTGTCGTTCGGGTGGCAATGATGTGTTGCTAGACGCCGCTCTTTGCTTATAATTGTAAAATGAGGTTTTACAATTATTGCCGGACGTTACAAGTGCCTACAAGGTCACACACAAAGAGCCGTTGATTCGAGCAGGTGGTTGAACCGTGGTTGGACCATGGTTGAACCGGGTGTGGTTGGACCGCAGTTGGACCAGTGTCGTTTTTTGGCTGGCTTGGGTCAATAAAAGTCTGACTTATTGAACCCAAAATTAGTGCATGTGATGTGGAATCCAATTAGTGGAGACAAGATTATGTGGAGACATAATTATGAAAGATAATGGGCCATTGTGTTGGCCATTATCCCTATTTGTCTCTTAGCACTAATTGGGTGGAGTAATCAGATTACTCAAGCCATCATCTTTATCACTTGAGTCTGATTTTTGCAGAACATTCACCCTTGAGAGAGTCTTGAGAGTGTTCTCCATTTTCAGACCATACACCTTCTTTGAGAAAGAAGAGAAACACCACAAACATAGCTCCGGAAACCTGCTGCTAGCACATCAGTTCGGGAGAGCTCAGGTTGGAGATCGTGTGACGATTTTCGGCCAGCAATCACGGTTCGTGTGGATACCGTAGAGGGGCGAGACCTTTTGTCTGGCTCTAGCTGATTCGATTCTACAGTTGGGTGAAAGACCTCAACCGAACAAGGTATGTAAAAAATTGTTATTCGGTTTAGCTACCTTCACTTGGATCCTCCATGTGTATCCGGTATTTCCGCTGCGCATACATGTTGTATTTTGTGCTTTTAATTGTCAATTGCATGAACCGGATACTTACACATCGACCTTGAGGTTAAACTTACATCAGGACATTAGGGGCACGACGGGCCCATGATCCGGGTTAATGAGACTACAAGGGGTATGCTACCATATCTTTGGAGTTAGATTTCTGGGGCATGCTACCCCGCGCGGACTTGAGATTTGCTTGGGGCATGCTACCCCATTCTGATTGATTGATTCCCAAGAGCACGGTGGGCCCACCTATTGGACCAAGGGTTGAGACACCCAAGATGATTTTAAACTAAGGGCATGTTATATCCCGTCTTTTCAAATCACAACTAGATGATGAAGGGGGCATCACGCCCCACCTCAAGATAATTGAACTAGGGGCATGACGTGCCCGCATCTAGACAAGGGGCATAACACGGCCCACCTCTTTCAAACCCACTAGGGAACCGGAGAACACGAGAAGTATGAGACATATGTGATGCTAGGGGCACGGTACCCGATCCTGTGTTGATTATGGACTAGTGAGCTTGAGAAATAGAGTAGACTTCCAGCTATTGATAAGGGGCTTGTTCAGCCTCAAAATTTAAGATCTCTTGGTCCCTCCTTAGTCGCTTGGCTATATCCTCATGGATAAGATCTCTTGATCCCTCTCTTAGTCGTTTGGCTATATCCTCATGGATAAGATCCCTTGATCCCTCTTTTAATCGTGTGGCTATATCCTCATGGATAAGATCTCTTGATCCGATAGATGATTCTATCACAAACCTTGGGATGAGATGATTCCCAAAACCCCAGGATGAGATGATTCTTGGCCATCAACAACCCTCGGGATGAGATGATTCCTGAAAACCTGGGATGAGATGATTCTCGGTAGCTCTTGGGACCAGGAAAATCCCAAGAGAAGAGATGAGTCATTCACAAACCTTGGGATGAGATGACTATCAAGGTGGAGCATGTGATGCTCCAACCATTGGTCCACATCACTCACATTCGTTGTCCAAATTTGGCTGTTCTTTCCTTGCGTTGCTTCGTCTTTAAGTTTTAAAGACTCACCAACGAGGGGCATCTGTGAACACCCAAATTTGACCCATGAAAATTATATTGAGATTAGAATCCAGACATGTTTGAATCATAAGATTGATGAGTTAGTCTTGGGTTGAAGCATGGATGGGGTTTAATTTTAGAAGAATTTATACGTTATAGTAATTAAGACTTTTATATGCCTAGGATTAATGAGACGATTTAATCATAGGATATGTTAAGGACTAAATTGCTAAAATGTATTTTATCTTATTAAATTTGGGCTTGTTTATTTATTAAACCCAATTATATTTATTCTTGGGTTGAAGATAAATGTAAGGGTCCAATTTAATAAGGTATGGACTTTTCTTCAGAGTTGCACAGCCCATTAACACCTTGCTTGCAGACAAATTTAGCTCTGATTTTCGTGGAAAATCAGAGTTAAATCATTCCTTAATAGCAAGAATATTTTTGGTAAGATTTTGGCTTAAAATGAGGAATTAATGTGTAATAAATTAATTAGGAGATGATTGAGAGGAGTAGTAATCAAGAAAGTAGAGGATTCTAGGCAGTCTAAGGGTTAATTACGCGGTAGGATCAATCAGGGAGGAATTAGGGGAGAATCGGGACCAAAAAAGGGAAGAACGGGTGAGACGCGTAGGCGCGGGCGGTCATCTCGGGATGACCGCCGGGCCTGGACGGTCTTCCACCCATGATCGCCCGGCCTGGCTGTCATCCATAGGATGACCGCAGGCCATGGCAGTCATGCACACCCAGAAACGCATTTTCTCCCCGATTTTCGCCCGTAATCTACTCGGTTTTGGCCCAGATTTCTGGCCATTACCTTGATCATTAAGTTGGTCCATGCCCCTAGGCTACCCAAAACACTATAAATAGGATCCCTCTCTCACATTTCAAAAGACACACATTCTATTACACAAACACTCTTCATAAAGCTTTGAAACTTGGAGAAATTCTATCTCTCCAAGCTTAAGAAATAGTTCCATAGGCAAAACTCTGGTAGAATTTCGTGGGTAGCATCATCCATTGAAGACAGCAAAGGGGAAAATCAAGAAGAACTCCAAGATTGAGTTGAGGAGTGGGAGGAAATTGTGTGGGAGGCACAACCCAAACCAAGGAGCTAGAGGAGGGCTACAAGTGGAAATCCTAATCCTTTTTTGTCTGACCAATTATTGTTGAGATGTTGATGTTGATGATGATGTGACTGTTGTGATGCCATGTCAAGAACTACGTGGGCTTTGAACCCGGTCGCCGGGGTACGTATGTGGTTTCTAGTGGTGGAAACTCAAACCCAATCTTCTTCTTCTCCCCTTTCTTTTTAATATTCAGCTATTATGTGTTTTGGTGCTCACACTTTCACACTTGCACAAGGCATACAAAACCCTCTAATTGTACAAAGTTTTGCCCCAACATGGATGGGTGCCTAACACCTTCCTATCCATGACGAATTCCCGGGTCCAGCATCTTTGGTTCGCTAATCAGTTGCCTAAATGGAATCACATGAAGGGTTTTTCCCAAGTTTTTGTCCCTTAATAAAATTTGGGTGGCGACTCCAAAGATGCTGGATGACGGTTATGAAGAAGGTGTAAGGGAAAGGTGAATAGGCCCAAGTGATTTTGGGTCGGGTATTCACATACCCGCAATTGGCTTAATTATTAAAATAAACGCGCAAAATGCCAAATTGCATCTAACAAGCACACAATAGACCATCTAGTCGATGCATCGATTAAAATTATAAAATTACCTAGATGGTCAACATGGAGGATTTATTAGTCCGCGTACATGTCCCTGAATTATTTCCAAACTTGCTGGTGATTCTAGGCCAATCTCATCATAGGAAGGCCGAATAAATAATTTTCGTCCGTAGCAAGCAAATACATGAAAATTCATTGATTGTAAAAACTTCTAATTTTTCAATGAATGACCAAATAAATTTTCAATACTCTACGCATCATTATTGATCCGGGATAGCCCAACCGGTCATGCCAAACAAGAAATTCATGAACCAACTTCGAGTTGGTGCCAACTTCAGGCTGTGCAAACTGTGTATTTTAGTAATTTAAGAAAAATTATGTGCCAGCTTCGGACTGGATATGATAACTTTCACTGACTTACATTATTTGTATAATACAATCTAAAGGATAATGCAGGTAATATTTTCATAAATTATTTATTACCTGCAGCAGTAGCCTTTATAATATAGAGATATTCAAACATCTCTTTTACTTGTTGTCTCAACGTAATATCCGATTGAATATTAATAAATTTTTTGAGACATGAATAAAATATCCTTTTATTATTGTAAGTAGGAAAAAGTTTTTCTCTTCAGGAGTATAATAAAATTTATGCTCTTCCAGAGCATAAACATTTGCTCTTCCGGAGCATATTAATCTATAATAAAACTTGTGCTCCTCCGGAGCTTAAATATATGCTCTTGAAGAGCATAGTAAAACTATGCTCTTCCAGAGCATATTAATCTCCTTCTCATTCTCTTTTTTGAGATTGAGCTATCATATGCTACTTAAAAATAATTTATGTTTATTAAATACGGAATGTGTTATTTCATTGTCTCCAGGACTAATGCAAAAGTCATTATTGTAGAAATCATAGTTTTATATTCATATTAAAAATTTAACAGATATAATATATTATAAAATAAATATAAATAAAAGTAAAATATAAGATAAATAAAATATAATACATAATAAGATGATCAAACGGAACATAAAATAAATTCAATTTTGTTTTTTTATCTTAAAATGTATATTTTCTTGCACCTTCAGGATAAGCAAGATAAATAACAATATCCAGAAATGAATCTATCTGGGGGTTAATATCATGGTCATTATCTTGACGAAAGTTAGTTTCAATAATATTAGATTTGTCCTTCAAGGACATTTAGTAAAATTCTACCAAATGGCTTACTATATGGAATATTGACCAATGGCGTGTTCAAATGGCTGAACCTAAATTATCATTATATGGTCACATACACTTTAGGGAATGGAGAAGAGCCAATTAGATGGGATTCATAATTTTTCAATAATAGCTTATTATTTTGTTCAGCCACAAGGAGGCATGAAATTAAATCCGAAAATTTTAGTGAAGCCTTTATTCATGATATTGCTACTGCAGGAGCACATTTGATGTATGAAAAGTAGAGAATTTTTTTCTAGAATGACCATCTTCTTGTGGTCATATCTTTTTTTTTTAATTCTTTCAAAAATTTGCAGATCTTTGACAATAAGATATTCAGTCTTTATACTATCATGAAGATGGTGGCGAAGAAAAATTATAACTTTCGCCTTCTTTAAACTAGAAGCTTTGTTTTCTTCTTTTATGGTATCTATTAGACCATTAGCATCTACGTGCATTTTAGCATCTAATGACCATAACAAGGAAATGTTAAGGCCCTTGAATTCAAGTTTTGTAATATTGATAATAATAACAATAATAATAACAAAAGACATAAAACAAATATAAAGAGTAGTAGAACAATAATAATATGGAATATATAATAAATATACGCTTACTCGATAAATCTTTCAGCAATATTAGTAGAATACCAGTAGAGAATATGTAATACATATATACGCTTACTCGATAAATCTTTCAGCAATATTAATAGAATAATAATATAGAATATGTAATATGCATATGCTTACTCGATGAATCTTTCAGCAATATAAGTACTATATATGTACAATAGAAATAATTAATGTAGAAATAAGAAAAAGTTTAGAAATAATTACCTTAATAAGGTAGAGACTCGTGCTGATAACGTGTTATGAAATTGAAGGTGAAATACACCTTGATGGTAATAATACACCTTTGTAATAATACAATTTTGATGGTAATATTACAAATGAACAAATAATATAATTATACAAAGATGGAGGAGGGAGCTTAAGGAGGTGTGTTGGAGTAAGAAGAGAGGAATTTGTGGAAGATCAAAAGGTAGAAATGTGATGGATGAAGGGGATATCTATAGGTGAAAAATGAGAGGATAAAAAAAAAATAAGTTAGGTTGGATAATAAGAATAAAATCACATGGATTTAGGTAGTATAGATGAAGACAATTGAGGCAGATAGGTAGATAGAAAAAACCATATGAAAGTTTGGTGTATGGGTGTAAAATATTTACCGGGGATAAATTTGGGTACAGTAAAGATCAATTTTACTGAATGGTAACAATGACATTCACCATAATTTATTTATAACATTTAGTATTTATAATTTGCTTTAGCTTATTTCCACATTATTGCAACACCACCATAGGTGAACACATAACTATTAGTGGATTTCACTTCATCAGAATCAGAGATCTAATTTTCATCATTGTATCCTTCTTAGTCCAAGTGGATTGTCTAGAATACCATACTGCATCATACTTCTCAAGTATCTCAATATGTAAGGTCTCGTATTTTATGCAATAATTCCTCAGTAATTTAAAAATCATCATAAAGACATATACACATTTGTAACAATAGACAGTTGATAACATGATGGACTTCAAATCAAGAAATAAAAATATGTTGTTAACATATTGACATATATTACATATATATTTTTCACATATCAAAATTTATTCTTATACATACTTCTCATGCCAGATTGATTTGTTTAATAACTAGATCTAGGCATATGCTTTTTCTTCTTTTTCTTTTGAAATTGGCAAATGTGATCATACTAACATACTTCAAGATTTCACATATTTTAAATTTATTTTTCAACATATTTTAATAGATGAGGTGCTTCATAAATTTATACAAAATTATATAATCCAATTGTGAAGTAAAAGATAAATACATAACTGGCAACATGACCAAAGTGCCACAAAACTATTGCTGTCAAATTTCGAATTTTAAAATCCACAACTGTCACTAATCAAGAGTTTAGTTCTTTTCATATATTTTCATTCAAAATACAATTTAAAATTTAACTGCATATTTACCGAAAACACAGTTTACATGCATCACTTTTTGTTCTCATGAAGATAAATGAGTAACACTAAAAAAGGTTTTAATTTATTTAAATATTAAGATACTTCCTAAGGCAATGGAAAAATGTTTTTTTTAGCAGTGATACTATATAGAAACTTCATACATATATAAATGCAATTTCACCAGCTTTTAAAGCATCCTTCCCTTTGTATGCTAAAGGTTTATAGGGTAACAACTAGGCGCGGAATTGGGGGAGCCTCCCCTCAACTTAAATTTTTATCAACCAAAAGAAAGATTTATGTGGTAACAACTAGAGTTTTAGACTATTCATACATATGCAATATAGAATACTCCTATGACCATGTGAGAGTAGTAATCCAGTAATATTAAACTCTTCAAAGAAATTATTTTTCATTAAAATCAAGGAAACATTATATTTCTAGAAATATATATACTATGTATTTTTTTTATATATACTTGTGAGTATCCCAGCTCGACAAGCCACACTAATCTCACCCACGGCTCGACCATCCATCTCACTTCCCGGGCATTTAGCCTAGGACCATGAGCGACACGGTTCAGCATCCACCTCAAAGTGTGGGACCACTACCAATAGTATATTTTCCATACCTCAGACTATGTATATGCAATACATTAAAGAGAAAGTTTGGAAATTGACCTAATAAGAGATAAACAAACCTCATAGTCTTCCTTTTTTTCTCCATCGGTAATTCACTTGAGAATAGAGTAGTATTCAAGTTTGATAGTCATAATAAATTCTCTTGAGATTGTTGAAAAATTATGGCTTGAGATGTGTTGAAAAACACTGTCCTCAAGGGAATTTATTTTGCCTCTGCAAAATATTCTCCGAAATATAACAAACCATTCTGCTTGAATAGACAGGATATCAATAAGAAAGGAAGAAAGGAAAATTTATTACAGAGAAATGGAGAATTTCTGAGAGTTTGTCAAGATTATGGTTGATGGGATGTCTTGTTTCAATGCAATGCAATGGGTATGTATTGGGTATATGCAATGGGCATTTGTTGGGTATTTATAGAGGGACAAATATCTGTTGGGAAGGAACTTAGAAGCATCTTTACATAAAAATATCCCTCTTAGTTTAGACAAAATTTTTCACATAAAATAATTTGAATAGGAAAATATATATATTTCTTTTTGAAATATCCCTATTTTCCAACATAATTATGGCTGGAGACATGTTAGACATGTTGAAGAACAAATGTGTTCTAAGAAATTTATTTCGCCTCTGAAAAAAAAAAAAAAAGAGGGAAGAAAGGGGAATCGTTATTACAAACAAAAAAAAAAGAGTTTGTGAAAGTTTGTCATTACAAACAAAAAAAATAAAAAGAGTTTGTGAAAGTTTATTAGAGATTATGTTTGATGAAATGAGATATTTATTGAGAAGGAACAAAGCCTTTCACTTGGAAACATCTTTTCGTAAAATCCCTCCTTTAGACAAACTTTTCAAATTTGTTTAACAATTTGAATAGGAAAATAAAATTCCTTTTGAAATATCCCTATTTATTCCAACAGCAGCATCCACTCTGCATGTAGGTGGTAATATGCCAAAGTGCAATGCCCATCACACAAGAATTGCAAATACGAGGCACAATGACTTTTGGGCAATACATAAACATGGTAAGGAGTAGGCCTCAAAACCCCTCACTCTCATGTATTACATCTCATGATGAAAAAAACTTTTGAAAAAGGTTCAAAGAGGCTGTCATTGACAAAGCCCTCAAACTTTAACAACCAAATCTTAACAGTCTTGGCAGAACATATGCAATGAAAAATCATCAGGGATGCACGAGGCAGCATGCAATTTAATCGGACAACTTCACAGACAGTCACTGCTGGAATGCATCAGGCTGGAAACCAGACCCAATATCCAATGGCAAAAGCCAAAGACAGACTTCACAGAGCATCAAGGATCAAGGTCATCAGAAATTGACTTTGTCCGATACCTACGACCGGGCTTCGGGAGTCCAGCAATGCTGTCTTCTGCGCTTGCTTCTGTTCCCTCTTCCTCCATTGAATCAAGTTCAAAGTCTTGAAATTCCCCAACTGCAATGCTGACAGGCAAACCTGTGTGGTGAAGGAATTGTTTGCTATCCTCTACCACGTCTTGCTCAGCATCACTGGTATCAGTTGCTGCTTTAGCTTCAATTGGCTTTTTCTTTGGGATAAATGTCACTGTCTTGAGGCCAGAGGAAGCATCTTCTTGGCCTGTTTCCAATTTTGTGGGTTTTGAACATTGGACCAGTTTAAGAAATTCCATATAGGCTTGGGTGTTTGCTCTTTCATCCACTTCAGGAGACGACTCAAAACTATAACGGGTATACTTGGAAGGATTCCGCAAATAATCAGGAACCCTTGAAGATGCATCCCATCCAGACATTATCTCCCCTTCCTCACCACCAACATCCCCTGCAGAACTTCCCCCGGAAACATCCTCCTCCTTGCTAACAATTTTACAAGCGGGATCAAACCTGACGCGTTTTGGCGATTTGGAATCTGAATCCCCGCTTTTCCTCTTCAATATTGATCTTAATTCCTGACCATCTCCAGCAACAGGTGGCTTTTCAGAACGCTCCTTAACTCCTTCCATGTCCCGATCATGATCAGAATTCAACTTCTGGGCTTCGGCTTCATCTTCCCGCAGCCTGGTTTCAGCGGCCAGGTGATTAGCACGCGGATCTTTGGCACCACCGGACAACGAATTGGGTCTAATCACATTGTGAAAGTGCAAGAAAGAGCCTTGGTCATTAACACTCTTCATGTACAGACGCTCTCCTGCATTCTCCCTCCCGGAAGCCACTTTATCAAACTCATCTTCCTCTTCCTGAATCAAATTTGTAACACAATTGGCATAAGAAAAGAGAAACCACTAAATCATTCACGATAAGAGATTGCATCACTAGACAGACAAAGAAAAAGAAAATTAAGTTAAAAAGAACGCGTTTTACATACCTCATTGTCTAGGGTTCGGTCCAAGCCAATGGAAGATCGAATCTCCCACTCATCAGAGCAGTCATCGCCGACGCGTCTTCCATCATCATCGTCCTCCTCCCTCTCCTCGTCGTCGAGATCGTCGAGGTCATCTTCGAGCTCCGCTTTGCTCCAATTCGTCCTCTTCTTGTCCCGCCTACGATCCCTGCTCATCTCGTCGAACGACGCCGCGCAAGGCATCTCGTCTCTCTCTCGCGACGCGGCGGCGGCGTCGGGGTCAGAGTCGTCCCGCCTCCACTCCCGCCGCTCGACCTTGTCTCCGCTGAGGGACCAGAGCGTGGATTGGAGGGAGGAGGTGGCCTTCTGGTTGTCGGAGGAGGGCGGCGCTGCCGTGAGCGAGCCGAAGATCTTCTCTACGCGGACGCGGAAACTGTCGTCCATGGCCTGTGCCATTCTCTGTCGATTGAATTAGGGATTTCTCTTTTAAAAAAAAAGTTTCGCTTTTTTTTTTTTTGGTTTCCGGCTTTGGATTCCGTGACGGTGGCGTGCGATTTAGATTTGTTACTTATAGATAGCCCAAGGCAGGCACCGCACCGCCTCTTTTTGTGGCTTGTCGAGAACGGAGGCCAGAAAGGGGGCTTTTTGTCAACTAGGTGGTTTGAATTTTGGGCCCGTTGGACTTTTCTTGAGTGCGAACGTGGCCCAATTGTTGCATTCCATCGGCCCGAGGATATTATTAGGGGTGAGCTCGGTACAGTTTCCGTACCAAATGCCAGTTTCGGAACGGAGCTCCAAATACTTTGGTTCCTGTCTTACGATACTCCATTCCATTTGTAATTCTCGGAGCTCCATAATTTTCGGATACCATAATTTCGGTACGGATTTTCGGATCTCCACGGAACATCGATTTTCGGATTTTCGGAGCGGATCTTACGGATTTTCGAAATTTTCATAAAACCATAGTTGGAAAAATAATGAAAAAACTAAACCAAATATGCAAATAACATACATATAATACATGAATTTCATACCGAATTAGAGAAATATGAGAAAAAATAATTCAACCATAAAATATACATAAAAAAGACTCCTCGATAATGAATTCAAAATAACTTATAATCATTATATATTCACCAAATAATAGAAGAGTAAGTCATTATGTAAAATTATTTTAATACACATAATATATTACTATTACCAATGTTATACTCTTAGTTTCTTGGTTTTGGGATTTTTTTTCTTTACTTTCTTTTCCTATTAGCTTGAAAAATAAGTAATCGACTAATCATACCTACGTAGTCTTGTAACACTCAAAATTCTAAATTATATTTTTATGTGCCTATTAACTAGTTAGCAATTTTCTATAAGCTCAGTTGAAACCACGTTGTTTTTTACAAAACTACAACAAACCATGCGTTTGCAACTTAAACAATTCTATTTATAAAATTATTTTATAAAATTATTATTATACAAATATTATTTAATGCATTTGTATAAATATAATACAATTTTTTATATGTTTTTTAAAAATTTTATATGATAACCATATTTACTTATTTGGTACTCAAAATAATATTTATAAAATCATGGCATAATTTATATTTAAAAATAAAGTAAAAAAATATTAAGTAATTTGTTATGAAAATAAAATAAGAGCTAAAGATATCAATTTTGTCTTTTTATTTTCCCTCCAATTTTTATTATAAATAATTTGAAATTTGGTTAGACTCTAGGTTCAATTTTTTTTAGCACTATCTATTCATACTATTTTGTTCGGATCTCAACGCTCCACGGATTTCGGATTAAAACTCCATTCCGTTCCATTTCTCATCAAACAGTTCGGATTCCATTCCGTTTCGTTACGGAACAGTTCGAATTTCCTCTTTTCGGTACGGATTCAGTACGGATTTCGGATTTTCGGATTTTTTGCTCACCCTAGATATTATTAAGACTTTGTTGGCCCTTCACCGTGAACTATAAAAGTTTCTGTTCCAATGACTGAGAGTTACACTTGTTACTTTTGGGGCTGGGTCTGTGATAAAGATGAGGGGTCATTTGCAAATTCATCAATAAACATTCTTTTAGCCATGTAAAATTTTTTTCCTTTTTTATGAAATGTAAAGTTAATCTTAGGCTTGATGAAAAAAGGGACATTCATACGAACATGAATTTCAAATTAACTGAAAAACGGAATAATACGCCTTGAGGGTGATGTATATTACAATTCGAAATAAATTAATCAAAAGTGAAACAGAAGGGTGAAATTGGGACAAAAAAAAAAAAAGTAAAAGGATGACTTTGGGAATTTCGGCCTAAACTCAAAGCTAGCCAATTTGTTAACTTTGGTTATTGTTCATATGAGGTGTCCCTGTCATTGTCGGCCGTTTGGTCTTCCTTTTCCCTCTTCTCATTTTTTTTATTCATACTTAATTTATGTAATGCGATGACCAAAATAAATTTATATACAATGCAATTCATGAGTTTTTTTTTTTTCATAGAAAGCATTGTATTGTAAATTATTTATGTTACGAAACTATTGGTTGGTCTTAGTATAACTGTATAAGTCATATGGGATTTTCAATTAGCTTTTGCCTAGTATTAGCAGCTGCTAGAGAATGGTGATAATGTCTGCAGTTCATATCTGAATATCTATGATCTGGTACCATCTAGTGCTAAAGATTTTTTTTTGGTCGAAATCGGGAGGTATATTAAAAAATATACTTGAGCTGATGACATGTTTAGGAGTCGGTAGCTCAAATCGACTCCTAATTAGTACAAGCATTAGACTAATACAAAGACATAGAAAACATAGTAAAAGATAAGAGCTCGAAGAATCGAGAACTAGGGAACCAGTAAAACAACAAGATAATTACTGAGCAGAACTGGTATGAGTCTCTCGACTCATGGAGGAAGATCCACTTGTCGCTCCATTCCCGACCCAGATTTGAGTACATCTGGCGAGATGATCATTCAATGGCAGTCTTCTAAGAGCCACTGCCGTGTGATTCTGAGATCGATAGAGACGAGCCTGGGTAGATGGGTTGAAGTTGGAGGAGATGATAGGATAACTGATAGGAGGAGGGGGGCGAGAGGGGCCGGAACCTAGGGTATCAAAGGTATGGGGATTGGTTGGGACATTAGATACGTCTTTGAGAGTCTGTCGTCGAGGGTTATCCCTAGCTGCAAGTTTTGGAATTTTTAGGGGTTGGGTTTTCTTGGTGGATTGCTTTTGGAGTCTCGCCGTCTGTTTGCCAGCTGACTTCCTAACAGACCCGTCCCGGATGAAGTCTTGGAGAGTGGGTAGAGCGGGGGGTGGACCGGATGGACTTTGGACCTCAATGGTAGCTGTAGGTTGTGAGGGTGGGGTGATGGTGGTTGTGTCAAGTGGCATGGCCTCGGGTGCCGTCTCTAAGGTGCGAGAGGATGCAACAGGGTCAGGTCGATGGGTCTGCACGGGATCCTCCTCGGGAGAACGACTGAGGATGTGGAACCGGTTTTGTGGGTGGCTGGTGTTAGAATGTGGCAGGGCCATTTCTGGGCCGACCGGATGCCTCTAGGATGGGCGTCGAGAACGCTTCGGTACGTTCATCCAGGCTCCCCTCCCATGGTGTATTTTGGCTGCCGTTCCTTCTAAATCCTAGGAGTTGCTCCAGACGTGCCGGTAGTAGTGTTCCGGCTATGGGCAGCTTCCGGACAAACTAAGATGTTGTGACCTGGTTTCCCACATATATAACAAATATCGGGCAAGCCCTCATAACCGACCTTTATAGGTTCGCCATCCAGATATACTTCCCCCTTCAGAGGTTTTGTTAAATCAAGGCATACAGCAACTCTAGCAAATTTGGCTCGACTAGGGTTAGAAGTGTTACCGTCAAGCTTAACTGTTCTGCCCACCATGTTGCCAAGTTGACGTAGTATTCTAGAATGGTATCGATTGGTTGGGAAGTCAGGAAATTGGATCCACGCCACTATGGAGTCAATTGTCCCGGTAGATGCTCGGAAGGTCGGAGACCAAGGTTGCACGCTAAGGACACTGCCATAGATGCTCCATGGTCCATCAGTCAAGGCATGGATATAATCCTCCGATGCCCAGAACCGTACCAAATAGAAATTATTTTCAAGATCGATGATCTTGAAAGGACCGGATGGCTTCCAAATGAGCTGTAATTGTGCATGCAGTGCTTTGAATCCGATAAAGCGCCCATACAACTTGATCACCACCGCATTTTCCCATTAGTTGTTCAGCCGGGCTTTAAAGGGATCGGACAAAACCAAATTAGCGACTCCATCGATGTCGGTCATCATCAAGTCTCCTTCTTCGTACTCGACTTCACCCTCAAGTTCCCACGGGTCGGATTGGTAAAGCGGGTTAGACCCAACAAATAAAGAATCCCGATAGCTCGAGGTAGCTTCGTTTATTGTCACATCCGGTGTGGAGGAGCCATGAGGAGGCTGTGGGTGTACGGAGGTGTCGACCAGTTCAACCGGTCTGGTTGGACCAGAGTCAAGTCCGGTCTGAGCCAACGTTGCTGCCTGCGGTTCACCGGGTCTGGCTTGCTCGGGTACATCCTGCATAGGGTGGGAAGACTCTCCTGGGTCCGGCGACCCTGCTGCTGCCGGTGGAGGTGCGGCCGTCAGTGGGAGTTACAGGTTCCGGTGCTCATGAGGTCGGGGATGGCTGACCATGCCGCCGCCGGCTTCGAGCTCAGGGGCACGAGCAAAAGGGGGCGACAGGTCTCTTGCTGATGGAGGTGAGCTCGATCGGCGCCGGGAAGAGGGGGGAGAGCGTCGGCCTCTCGTTCTCGGGAACGGGAGCGTGTTCTCTAGACGGGGCTGTCTGCAAGGTCACGATTCCTGACCTTGAGGGTGGCTCTGTCCACCGCTGTCTCCACATCATCGGAGCACGCCGGCGAAGACATGGTCACGGGCGGGGACGCCGGAGTAGCTGCACGCGCGCGGGGAGAAGAGGCGCTTGGGGGCCCGGTCGTCTTCAAGCTCGGTCGGCTGATGCTGGGTGTTTGCTGTTCAAGCTTGGTGGAGAGGTCCGGTCGCGGGGCTTCACACGGGGAGGGATCTACCTCCTCATGCCATACTTGGCCTCGCCGGAGAAGACCCGATCTTGATCGGGAAATGGTTTCTTTTCTTTTTTTTCTACTATGATAAGTACTGTAGCAGTCACCACTTGGTTGTGATGTCATTTCCACTAGCCTTAAGGCTTGGTGGATTGAGGTCCTGGGTTCAAACCTGGGCAGTGCGTTGTGTAGTGAGATTTATGATGGGTTTAGTGGGGTCTGGGTAGTGTAGATCGTTGTATAAAAAAAAGATAACCTTGTTTAAAAAAAAAAGTGCTAAAGATATTTTGTCTTAGAAAATATAAAGGTTTAGCCGGGGAAATCTTTTTTTGAATGAATACCAAGAATGAAAAGAAAAGGTGCAAAAGGGCCAAAAAGGACAATGTAGGCCATTGTTGTCATCATAAAGTAAAGTCCTCCTCTCCTGTATCCCTCTCTTTTTCTTCCCTCTTCACAAAACTCGTCTCATCCTTCATCACTTCATCTCTACAGGACTACTTCAATTCTTTTACCTTTCTTTTTTTGGTCGGCATACCTTTCTTTTATTTTTCACTTTTGAAAAAACTTACCGTCCGGTGTGAAAAGCATATAGACGTTATATTTGAAAATGATGGTTGTTATTATTTTATTTGGTTCGCAATGTTGATATAGTTTTATGGATTCTTGGTATTGGAACCATTATGGTTTTCTGGTTTATTTGGTTCACAAGTTTGTTACTAGTGTTAGTTAGAACCACTAACAACTGGTACACTAAGAATAACTCTTGGGTTTCTAGTAATTGTCCTAAAAATAGGGGGAAAAAAAAGAAGTCAAAGTAAGTGATTTATAAATATGTAGTTGAATATTAGTCATTTTCCGGTTTATGGGCTATTCCTAGTCATAACATGTGGTGGTAGAGTTTACTCTTGAAAAGAGACTTTTTTTTTTGGTTGAGAAACATAGTGATATTAACCAAAAGATAAACCATTTTGGATTTTTTTTTTTAGAAACATAGTGATATTAACCATAAGAAAAACCTTTTCGGAATACAAACTAAGGGTGGGCAAATTGTCGGTACATTATATACCGTGCCGAAAGGGTGATCAGTATAACTCTTCCGAAGACCCTTTTTTTCGACCTATGCCATGTTGTTCTCCACCCTGTGCTGATCAATGTGAGACCGATCAATACCGATGTCGGTTCGGTTGATATGTGTTCTGACCGAATACCATAATTAATTTCATGTCCATTTTTTTTGTCACACAGAGAATGAAGGGGAAGGATTAAAAGAACAACGAGAAGAAGAGGTCGAAATTGTTACCAATTCATTCTTTCTCACTAATGCCCATTTCAAATTTCATCACTTCAGAAGAAAGATTACAAAAAAAATAAAAAAAATCCTAAGAGTCAATGCCACTAACATATAAAAACACCCAAAAAAATCAAATAAAACCTATATAACTCAAGTTTATCATAATAAAAACAATTCAACAAGGATGAGCTAGTGGGAGGAGATGAGGAAGGAGACACATCTCGCCAAGAGAGCGTAGACGAGAAGGTCGAAGAAAGGATGAAGGGAGGTGTCGGCGTGAGAGAGGAGGAAAGAGAGTGTAACGCCCCAGATTTTCAGTATTTAATTTTGTGAAATTTTTCGAAATTTTTGGATTTAATTTCCAATTATGCCCTCACATAATTCACGGGAACTAATCTTCTGGTCTTAATAAATTTATTTCTAGTATGGTTCAATCATTCATTCTCAAGTAATAATTTTGTTAAGCATTTACTAGTGTTTAGAATTAAAACACATGATGAGATGTAGTTTTTACTAAAACTACGTAGTTTTGGTAGAGTCAAAACTTAAAACACACAAAGGGATGTGTTTTGACTTTTAGGGTAGACTAGAGGAGGGCTGTCAGTGAAGTGACGTCGTTTTGGAGCAAAACGACGCCGTTTTGGTTGCGGGTGGAAGCCTAACCCTAGGGCTTGGATATAAATTCTTCTCTTCTCTCTCTCATGCTTTTATTCTTCTCCTTCCTCCCCAACAGCTGCCGGTTTCTTCTCCACGGCCTCCCACCCTCTTCTCTTCGCTAGACACCATTTTCCCCTGAAATCTTCTCTTCTCCTTCGTCTCCTTCTTCTTCCTGTGAGACTGTCGCCTTTGTTGCATTCTATTGGGTGTTGCGTTGTTGTCTTCAACGCCCAGAATCGCCACTGCCGCTGCGTCAAGGAAGAGGACCTGGGCTTGGGCGAGAAGCGCAGCGAGACCTTGTCTCGACCTCTGCGTGGATGTATCGAGGGTGCACCGCCGTCGCCTGTGGACGTTGTGCTGCAGGTGGATGTGAGTCGCAGCCGCCCCTTCGCCGTCGCGTGACGAATCGGGCGTGGCTGCGAGGCCTCGACGGAGGTGTCATCGCTGCCTTCGCCGTCGCTTGCGAGTCATGAGCCGTAGTGGTTCTGCACGGAGGCTGTGCACGAGTCGCCACCGCGGTAAGCCGCCACCCTTCTTCTTTCTTTTCTTTCGTTTCTTTTGGTTGCAAGATGTGGTGGATAACAGTTCTGATTTGGGATTTTTATTTTGTCAACGGCGCGAGTGGGTTGGTTGCTGTGACGGTTCTGGTCGCGGCGGATGAGGCGATGTGGGGATAGTTTCGGCCAGCGAGGGTTGAACTCGATTTTCTCCGGCTGTGTTGGTATTGACGAGGTTGTAGATGGTGCTGCTGGGGGTTGATTTGTGTTTGCTTGGTGTGGGTTTCCGGTTGCAGTTTTTAGGCTGCGGGAATTCAAGACTTGTTGGGTGTTTAACACAGGGCTGTGGTATTCCGTTCCCTTTTCCGGTAAGGATTTGTTATTGATAATTCGTCCTTAGTGCTTTTGGATGTATTTTGGATTACTTGTTGATGGATTGAATGTGGTGCATGATTCTGTTCGGTATGGACAGTTTGTGGGGCTGATTTCCGAGTCGCTGTGGTGTTTCTCCTACATGTCGGGGTACTGTTCCGGCGAGGGCTGGCCGGAATCCGGCGAACGGGTACTGTTCCGGCGAGATGATGTATTTTTCCGGTGTTACACGGTAAATTCCGAGCAACGATCCGTTTATCAATTCTTGAACAATCATGTAGTGTAAATGCATATAATCAACGTATTATAATAAAACAAATTTAGTGGATACCGAGTGTGGCGAGTTGCGTGGCGTGGCCGGGGACATGTCCGACGCGCATAGTACCTTTAGGTCGAGAAGTTTGGCTCGGGAGTTCAATTTGATGTGATTATGAGGATGGGTCGGGTTCAGGCCCAATTATGTCATGTCAAGAATGTATGGACTTTAGGCCCAATGGATAACTAAACTGATAACTGATATTGGTAATGGGCTTTAAGCCCGATTGCGTAAATGGATATTTATAGATGTAAGAAGTGGGCCTTAGGCCGAAATTTGTTTAAAGTTTTAGTTGGGCTTAGACCTTGATGGATTAGTAATGGGCCTTAGGCTACGGGATAAACCCAAGATCATACATCGGCATGCATTTATTTATTTGTAATGAGTAAGCTTCTTATATGAGGTATATGTTCGTAGGACGTTATGGACATAGGAATGTTGAGGCGGGTTAAGGCTTTGGCTTCCGAGACAATTAATATGGCCAAGGTGAGGACTTATAAACCTTTGTATGCATTACTGCCTACAATGCTCGGTTAACTGTCTTGATATATAAAGTGGTATTAATTGTTGGTCTTGAATGCTGTATGCTTGCCTGTCTGATGTGCTGATGTTGCTATCTGCGAGTGTACTATGTTGGTGATATCTCTAATGCAGTGTGCATGATTTGTGAACTGTGTACCAGTGTGATATAATATGCCTGTCGTGCATGAGTTGTTTTGTGTGTTAAATAACGTGATATATGGTTTTGTGGTTTGTGTGGTGGATTGTGGGCTGGAGGCCCGGGTTTGAGTTTAAGATGTTAAATCCACACAACCATGTTTGAAATAACGTATGGTACAATTCTTAAAGGAAAATTGTGAATAAAATACTATTATAATTCTACTGTGGGGCTGTTGACCGGTTGGTTCGAGCGGGAAGTGATACCCCTCGGGATGGCATGCGAGTTTGCATGTGGGCCTGTGATGGCCGGTTCTACCTCCCTCCTTCTACCTCCCCCTTTCTACCTCCCTCTTTCTCTCTGTCTCTCTCTCTCTCTCTCTCTATGGATATGTTCGGGCTTCGTGCCTAGTTTATTTGGGCTTATGCTTGGTTGTCTGATCAGACGGGACCGAGCTCGACGCACACAGTAGAGGGCCCTAATAAAATACATAACCTTAGTAACAAAGATAATAATATAAGTAATGACAAGTGATGGTATGTAGTCTGACGATGTCTTGCTCTGTGCATTGAGGTTGTTGTTGTTTGATGCCGGTGTAATTGTAGTTGATTTGTAATTGTATATTATTGGTTTATTTGTCTGCGGTGAGACAGTGGTTGGTCTCACCCCCTCACAGTTTTATACAGGTTAGCTGATTGATGATCAGAAGAGCATATCAGCAGGTGGCGGTGCTTTCCTCTCCTCGGGTCGGATCCATAGAGTTCACTGCATACATGTTATCATATGTATAGTCTTCTGCTGCATACTCGTTGTTGTGTAATTTATTGTATATTTGTTCATTGTTTATGTTGTTGGTATTGTATCCCGGGAAGAAGGGCATTTTGGTCACCTCACATGCTATACATTCCTTAATGGATAATTTGGGATACGGGTGTCCCGGGAATGATAAGGGCAATTTGGTCAATCTATTATTAATTTATGACTTATATTAATAAATTGGGATACGGGCGTTTCAGAGAGGGTAGGTATGGAGAGGGCAGCCGACGCACCAAGTAGGACAGCATACTTACAAGAACCTGAAGCACACCCACGACGCCACTAAGACAACAACTGCTGTAGGAGAGAGACAGACGAGAGAGGGAGGTGAAAATTTTGTGATTTTAAGGTAAACAATTAACAAATAGTGTATTGTATAGGTGTGGGTTTGGACCTGTAGCTTGGGCTTGCTTTTTTTCTAGAAAAAACTGGCGGGCTTGGTTTAGGAATGGGTTGGGTGATTTTGAGCTTGGGTCCTTGGATTGTCGGAATCCGAATGTCTTGATACCGAAGGTCTCAAACCGGTACCGGGCGATTTCTTTCACCCAGCTATCGACTCGGTACAAATTACAGACATAACTCTAAGTTTCCTCAATTTTTAAACCGACATCATCCGTATCGATTCAGTTAAACCGGGTTGGTAAATTTGCTCACCCCCAATACAAACTTGAAACGAGAGACGCCAACTGAAAAATAGTACATACCAGTACATAAACCTTAAACTAGAAAGGGTTATAATAAGCGTAAACGGATTTGATGTTATGGGTGAGTTATTAATGATGATGTAGAAATAATGCAGAGGAAATAGGCTTAAGCCTAATGAGGATGAAATTTATTAAGTGGTATCTTAGACTAAAATGTATGGATCAACCTTGTGCTTTACTTTTTTTTTTCGTAGTTTGGAGACTGTTCCAAATCATAATAACATGTGATTTTGGAGTAATTATCTCTTACAAAACTGCACTATTTATCATCCAATGTATTAATTCGGCAAGTGAGAAACAATAAAATTTTCCACCATCAACCAATACGTTATTTGATGACATAATTTAATAACACAATTAATTTGCATATGAACTTAACTACTTACAGTGATAATTGTAAAAGTACAACCTACTGTTCTGGGGTTCCATATGAACTTAACTACTTACAGTGATAAATGCCGGTTTGCTTAATTTACCTGAACAGTATATAATACATGCAAATGCAAGTCCAAATGCACTTTTACATGTCTTGGGCTCATTGGAATTATCAGCTTCTTATACAAAATAGATAGATTATAATGTCCCTATCCTGTTAAAACTTTTTGAAATGCCTGCATATTCTTCATCAAAGTCACGGAAGAAATTAATTCAATTGTGGTTTATACATTATTATCTATGTAGATCCACCCTTTTGTCACTTTGTTGTTTACTTGTGCTTTAAAAGGAGAAATTAGGAAGTTAATATATTCATATCTTTGTTAATTATACGGTTCACACAATGTTAATTATGATGTCCTACACACTATTTTGACGAAATTTTGTATACTGATAATATTCCATTGAAAGTAACATTAGACCTAATTAAGAACTTAAAACTAGACATGAAATGGGTGAATTAGTTATTGAAATTAAAATTGTAAGAGTATATATATATATGTGTGTATTTTGTTTTCCTTGTGCGTGTAGTAAGGAAACACTCACTATATAAAGATTCAAAGATCTTCATTTTTTTTTTGATGTACAAAGCATTTTAGGCGAATATTCTTTTTAGTTCTATTACTTTCCCGAAAGTCTTTTCAATGCTTTTTAATATGTAGGAGGGAAGTATCCAGTCGCCAATGGCAATCTTATTCTAAGAGCATGTATGTCTGGCTTGGCATTGGGCCCTTCTGTTACAATCATTCGACTATTTTCTTAAAAACATTGTTGATCGGGCTCTTGAGAGTTCTGGCGGAAAAAAAAAAAAAGAAGGAAAGTGATCAGTGATGCAAAGGAAAAAAAAAAAGCAAATAAAAGGAAATTGGCACATTCACACTAGGGGGCATTTTGCACTTTATGAACTAAGCAGGGCCTGAAAATTTAAAGATGCACATCTGTAATATATGCGAGTAGCTCTGGCGGGGGATGGTCCCATTCCACTGGGGGAATTTTTAGTTTTAAGAGAATGTATTGTAATGACTTACCCCACTTTCCTATCCTAAGTACTGGAGAACACAAAATGACTGATCTCACCCTCGGATATTTTTCAAGATTCCACAAAAATAGCGATCTTCAAAATTTGACTCTTCTCCAAGATATTCTGGATAAACATAGATGAAATCTCACTCTTTTTTTTAATAAAAAAAATGAAGGGTGACACGGAAATCTTTGGCTTGATAATACTCTTTATCTTCAGCAGTTAAAAACTCTAATTTCTAGCCCTTCTTCCTAAATAATAATCGAGTATAATAAGTAGTTGAAGAATTCTATCGTGTTCATACTATATCAAGTAGCATATTTATATCTTCTTAAAAAAATTAGCATATTTATATATGGTACAACATAACTTTTAAAACAAGAAAAATAAAAAAATATATGCCTAAGAACGAAAGAAAAGAACCTGGTTATATTGATAATATCAAATGAATGTATCTCAAACTCGCCAACCATATCCGGTATGCGATCCGAGTTGTATCCGGATTTGTGGGGGCAAAGCCCCAAATATGGGGATGAAAAAAAGAACATAATATGGATTTTTCCTAAATAATTCCCTTACTTTTTTTTTGCTGAAATTAATTTTTTTTTGCTATAACTAGTGGTGACTTGTGTTTACTTTATTCTGGAAATCGAGGGGCAATAGAGGAATCGGGAAAAATTTTCGCTCTGTGTGGGGTCCCGCTTCTTCAAGTGCTGAATTGAACGTGACAGAAGCATCTCTTTAGATTCGATGGCCCAATCCCCACTCGCTAAACCCTATCGTACACCCCTTCTCCCTCCAATTAACTTCATCCTTCCTCCACCCACCACTTACGCGCTGGAAAGGCGCGTTGGGAGAACAACAGTCATTATTTAATTGTCATCCCCGTGTAAAGGTTACCAGTGTCAGTAGTACCCACAGGGAGAGCAGAGCAACCCATCCAGAACGACACCGTACCCTGTTGACAGACGGGTTTTTATTCAATGCAACACAGCTCAAACCCCACCACCACCACCACCCGCCCACCACACTCCTCCACTCCCCACACCCACTGTTAAAATCAACCAATTTGGCTCGCAAATCTGAAAAGCAAAGAGTAAACAAACACTCAAAAAAAGAAAAAGAAATATATAAAAAGAGGGGAAAAGGTAAGAAAAGGAGAAAAGAAAAAAGAAAACAACACATAAAAGAAACACAAGATTTTTATTTCCTTCTTTTTTAAAATTTTCGCTTTTATCGAAGCCTGGTCTGTATGGTACCATTATGTGCTGTGTTTGTCTGTCTCTCTTCACTCCAATTTTTTTTTTTTTTTTTTTCCCTCAAACGCAGTTTAATGAAAAACATTGAGTGTGTTCCTAGTATAGTACTTTAGTTTGTTACTAGTAATAACACCACCGATTTTTTCCCACTCGATTCCCAAGACTTCTCTTCTACACAACAACAACAGCAACATCTTAATCAAAAAAGACATCCTCCATCTCCATGTCTCCTTGCCTCTTTCTAGGGTTTCTTTCTCCTTTTAGTCATTTCTTGTCCACTTTAATCTTCTAAACTCCTAAAACCACTCCACCAAACCAAAACAAACCAAATTATAATTTTTTTCTTTTATAAAAAAATAACAAACACATAAGCCAAAGAAAAAAAAAAAAACTAGAAGAGTTGCCAGTGGTCGGCCACCTGCTGTTTGATTTCTTCTTCTTCTTTCTTTCTTTCTATTGTTAATGTTGTTCTAGTCGTAGTTGTAGTTGTGGTTTGGAGGAGAGTGGATCGAAGCGAATCGCGAGATCTCGGCGGCTATGAGACTGGACTGTGTGCTCAGGTGCCGGGATCGAGCATTGGTGTGTGATGGTTAGTGGAATTCTTGGCTGTGAACAACAAGTGAAGACGAAGAATCTCTGCCCGCAAAAATGCATTTCACTAAGCTCGATGACTCTCCTATGTTTCGCAAACAGGTCCAGTTATTGTTGTTGTTGTTATTATTATTGTTGTTGTTGTTGTTGTTGTTGTCTTTCTCTATTTTTTTTCTTTGTCTCTTTGTCTTGTTCAAGTATTCGTTGGTCTAGCAAAGCACCAAACAGATAACTCTCTGGAAAGTGGAAAGTGAGATTGGTACTGTTCCTCCATTATTGTCATTATTACCTTTTGTATTACTGTTCTCTGTCCTGATTATTTGCTAACTGATTAAGCTAACTAAGATATTGGCTATAGTTGAATTGTCTTCTACTTGGAAGCTAAGGTTGCTTCGATAATAAAGGGGCAAATGGAACCGAGAAAATCGAGGCTGTGATTCTCTTATCAAAAGCTTGCTAGATTACTTTGTCTTTCTCTCTGCAAAGAATTTAGAGAGTAGATTATTACCATATTGAGCTTGTAATTGATATTGCTGTGGTCGTGTCAGTAATCGAGCGGGATGTCTTGGAAATAATGGAAAGTGTATATTTAATGTCTAAATCTTTGCCTTCTGTGAACTAAATAGTTTAGGTTGACATTGATGCAATTACTTCAAAAAAACTTTTCATTCTTTTCTTCTTTTTCATTTTTTAAAAATAAAAATTCTTGCTAGTGTCTCTTCCCACTATGGTGCTGATCTATGTGAATTAATGTATTCGAAACCTTGCCTCAGTAGGTGTGCTACATTGGTTTTTTGGTTATGGGCTATACTATCGGTCCAACTGATTGATGATGTCTTCTGTGAAACAGATACAGTCATTGGAGGAAAGTGCTGAATCGTTGAGGGAGAGAAGTTTGAAGTTCTACAAAGGATGTAGAAAATACACGTTAGTTTGAATCGTTGGTTTTGGTCTAGCTCTAGTTATTTTCTTTTCAATTTGTGTAGAAAAAGTTACATTTAAGTGTTCTGTTTTTAGTATATACCATCTGTCTGAAATGAGTTTGTGTCCTATATTATGTGCTTTCATTGTTTCACTTGCAGTGAAGGACTAGGGGAGGGATATGATGGGGACATTGCTTTTGCAAGTGCTCTAGAAACTTTTGGGGGAGGGCATAATGATCCTATTAGTCTGGCATTTGGAGGTATTTTTTATATTGAATTTATTTTGCTTCTTGTTGGCTCAGTTGTTGTTATATGATATACTCATTTGCGTCACTTGCTTATTTGAACTGCTTTAGTTCTGATTTCCCTTCTGGTTCTTGATTACCCTTCCTGTTCAACCTTATTTGCTGCTTTGCATGTATGATTTATTTTAAAACTGAAATTCCGACTATGCTTAAGACATAGTTACAAATATAGACAGATGCTTATATCAGTTATTTACGAGATGTATATTCTCTATGTAGGTCCTGTTATGACCAAATTTACCATAGCTTTGAGAGAAATTGGGACATACAAGGAAGTTCTTCGGTCCCAGGTAACATTGCTGATTTACTTCACTGCTTGCTCTAGAGCAGATATTTGCCATGATGGCTAGTTTATGTTTTTTCTTTGAATGGCTGAATGGCTGTTGGTTAATTGATTCATGGTGATTCCAACTGAATATGCTTGGTAGTTAGGAATTTAGGATGCTGGGTATCATTTTGAAAATTAGGAATCACTTTTGCTTATTGTTAGTTTTGTTCTTATGAATTTACTGTGCCCAATTGAGCTCAAAGCACGTGGACTTCTAATAAGGCTCTTCCAACTCATGTTCTCAATATTTCATAATGAAGCTTTTTGTCAAATGGCAGTGCAACGGCCATGTTTATTTTCTGTTTTTATGGGTCAATTTTTCATTCTTCTACTATGGTTCTTAATAAGTAAGGGGTAAATCTTTGAATTTGGTGGAGTCCCATTTCCACTTTCTGCCAGTTCGTTTCTTTTGTTATTTTTTCAGCAGTTTAATTTTTGTGAGCATATTTGTGGACATTGGCTTTCAATTATTCATCTATAAAAATATTTAATTATTCTGTTTACTAGGCTTCTTTCTTTGTGGTAGCAATTGATTGTGCTCACTCACATACGTCAGTATGCCAAAAACCTGCATCTGATAACAATTATAAGGCAAAGAATGCATAAGCCTTTTAGTGATCTTAGGCTGGGGAATAGTACGTGGGCTTAATACTGCATGGGTTGGTGCACTAATTTCAGATTTAGTTTTGTACTGTAATGTTATTGTTCGAAGCTCACGTAATTTGAGGCTGATTCTGAACTCTAATCATGTTTTCTTAACCTTGTATAGTTGTCTTTTTAAAAGAAATTTCTTTACTTTCTTTCTGACCAAGTCACCGAGTCTTTCCTAACTTTGCTTTCTCATTCCAGGTTGAGCATATGCTGAATGACAGACTACTGCAGTTTGTCAATATTGATCTTCATGAGGTCAAGGTACCGTGAATTGTCAGATCTTGCAAGATTTGGAAATTAATGCATTTTATGAAACCCCAGTAAAAAGGCTACTTGAATCTTTGACTTAGCTGTTTGTGCATTCTCTATTTTTCCCTTTTTAGGCCAATTCAACTATGTTAACTGATAGGCTTGTAGCACATAGTTGTCATAACAACACAAGTTGAATGCTTCTCTCTGCTATCATTCCTTAGCCCTTTTGAAGTTGTTCAATATGGGATGGCTTGCTTTTCTACATTGTCACTGTTTCCATATCGGACCACATCTGAGTATTTTTGGCTTTGAACTGTCTACTCCTCTAATCAGTGCATTCATTTGTTGATGAACTTCAATATTCAGAAATCAATTGCTATTGATACTAGTGTCTTAAAAGATGTGGTTTGATGCAGGAAGCAAGAAAACGCTTTGACAAGGCTAGCCTTCTTTATGATCAGGTGCTTCCTCTTCTTAGGTTCCTTAGCAATATTTTATTATTTTTTTTTTTTTTGCATGGATACTGGGCGGGGCAAGAGCTGAACTTCTCTGAGTTATTTAAATGAAGTTTAAGCTGTAATAAGAGCAGTTCTAGTGGTACTAGAGTGGACTACGAGAGAGGTCTAATTTTGGTATCTACCCACATTATAGCAAAAAGCTTTCAGCTCACAACATTGAAAAGGGTGTATAGATCTGTTTACCTCTATTTATAGTGTCCAACGCTGTCTTAGCTTCTATTGATTATTGAACTTCAAGTTTAAAACAGTAACGTGACTTTATTATCTAAGCACACAACAGGCCCCTTTTTGGTTGCTTTAGGAAATTGAATGATGAGATATCAGGAATTTCCTCTCATTGGTTGTAATGGCTTGCATGCATGCTATATTTTAGTGGTTTGCTGGTCTTCATAACCAAGGTTTTGTAGTTTGTTGGCAGTCAAAATTAAGTTTTGATGATAGATCTGGCTGATAATGCAGAACGTGGCCTCCAGATTGCCTTAAGTTTGGATTTTGAATCTTATCAAGGACAAAATTATTCATCGTTTATCAGCTTTATTGGTCTCTTAATGCCACAGCCTCAGGATGTAATTTGAGAATACTGACAGGGTTCATAATCGAGAATGTTGCTTGAGGATTGTATTTTTTAGCTGAAATTTAGATCTATGAAATAATACTGTTCTTCCTGGTAAATTGGTTTCTTATCCATGCAATGCCACAGGCCAGGGAGAAGTTTCTTTCTCTCAGGAAAGGCACGAAATCAGATGTAGCCACTCTATTGGAAGAGGTATGAAACATTTATTCTCAGTTGATATTATGCATATTCTCTCTAAGTTGCCACTGTATTGGGAATTCCTAATGTTTTTTCTCCTGCCTTATATAACCTGTAACATTTTCAGGAGCTTCATAATGCAAGGTCTGCATTTGAACAAGCTCGCTTTAATCTTGTAAGTAAACATATTATGGTATCTTTATGCTTTCAATAATATTTTGAATATCAAGAGATCTTGCCGTTTATGGTGTATGCACTTTTTCCCAGGTAACTGCTCTTTCTAATGTTGAAGCGAAAAAGAGATTTGAATTTCTGGAAGCAGTCAGTGGAACGATGGATGCTCATCTTCGTTACTTCAAACAGGTAGACAAAGTGGTGGTGGTTGTTTTTGCAATTCATTCACTTGGTTATCATGTACGATTGTGTGGTTGTTTTTGCAATTCGTTCACTTGTTTATCATGTACAATTGTAATTATTTTGAACATTTTCTGCTACAGGGTTATGAATTGTTGCATCAAATGGAGCCATACATTAATCAGGTATACTGCGTACTCTTTTGGAGCAAAACATTTCCACGGTTGCATTGTTATATTGCCTGGGATCCTAAATTTGATCATTTACGTGAAGACGACTGAGTTTGGTCCATTTTCCCGCATGTAGTATGTAAATATGATTACCAAGAAATGGGGAAACATGGGAATGCCATTTTAAGGTGGACAACTGGGGTAGCCGCAGTGCTAAGGGGGGATAGCACATTGATGGTATCTCTTGAAAATCCAGCCACTAAAAATTTAGCTTGAGTAATAATTGTTGTTTTTCTAAACTGGAATGGATGAAGGATGAAGAAGATGAATATGATACCCTTTGATGGTTCAGATACATCATGTTGGGTTGGTAAAGAACTATATAATGATAGAAATAGGTGCATTAAAATCAATGAACCTCTCTAATAGGTTTTGTTGTCTGTGAGGCCAACAGGTTAATCCAGAATATCATTACCTTCTTGGATCCATGAAATCATTGGGATTTGTTGTAATCATATTATGATTAAATTCTCTGTATGTTTATGAACTTACTTTTATTGTAGCATTTTGTAAGTGAAACTCCACGAACATACATGCCCATAAGAGAATTGAATTGATTTGAAAAGTCATATAGGCTGCCAAAAGTGCTTGAGGTAAACCCTTCAAATAGTTGACTTGTGGAAATTCTTCACGTGTTATTTTGCAGGTTTTGACATATGCTCAACAATCAAGAGAGAGGTCCAACTATGAGAATGCAGCACTCAATGAAAGGATGCAAGAGTACAAAAGACAGGTTGATCGGGAGAGTAGGTGGTCTTCCAATGGTTCTAATGGATCTCCCAATGGCGATGGTATCCAGGCCATCGGTAGAAGTTCTCACAAAATGATAGAGGCAGTCATGCAATCTGCTTCAAAGGGAAAGGTACTGAGACACTCTTATGATTGGGGGAACACACTTTATGGAACCGGTTGCCTTTTCTTGGTTTTCTATCTCTGACAAAGAATAAACTTTCAGGTTCAGACCATTAGACAAGGTTATCTGTCTAAACGGTCATCCAACATGAGAGGTGATTGGAAAAGAAGATTTTTTGTTCTTGATAGCAGAGGAATGCTGTATTACTATCGGAAACAATGCAGCAAATCATCTGTAAGTAGTTGATGTTGAAAAAGTTGCATGTAGATTCCTTGATTGCATTCTCTTCTATAGTCTCACTCCTATTGTTATTTTCCATTATTATTGTAGTCTGGAAGTCAATTATCTGGTCAAAGGAATAGCTCTGAACTTGGATCTGGATTGTTGAGCCGGTGGTTTTCTTCTAATTATCATGGCGGTGTGCATGATGAGAAATCCGTTGCACACCACACAGTGAACCTACTTACATCAACTATCAAAGTTGACGCTGACCAGTCGGATCTTCGGTTTTGCTTCAGGATCATTTCACCTACAAAGAACTATACTTTGCAGGTATAATGTGGGTTGTAGCATTTATCTGCAGCCTTATTTGATTGGTTATTCTGCCTGGCCTAAATAAGATAATGCTATATAGACACTGGGAGTTGATTTCCAGGATAGATTCTTAATAATGTTTGTTTATGCTTGTCAGTGCAGGCAGAGAGTGCCCTGGATCAGATGGATTGGATCGAGAAGATAACTGGGGTCATTGCTTCACTACTTAGCTCTCAGGCTCCTGAGAGGGTAATTACTAGATACAAAAAACATGCAATGAATATTAACATCTTGAATAGATATCACTTATAGTAATAAGATTGCAATCAAATTTCAGTGTCTGTCGGGTAGCCCTATGGGAAGTGGTCATCATCGGTCAGCCAGTGAGAGTAGTTCTTTTGAGAGCACTGATTTTGATCATTGTGCTGTTGATGAATATACGTTGGAGAGGAACCTTGGGATTGTGCATCATGAACGAGCTTCAAGAGGTTCACAACCTCAACGATCTAATGTGGAGAAGCCAATTGATGTGTTGCGAAGAGTTTGTGGGAATGATAAATGTGCTGATTGTGGTGCTCCTGAACCTGATTGGGCTTCCTTGAATCTTGGTGTTCTTGTCTGCATTGAATGTTCTGGGGTTCACCGCAATCTTGGTGTACACATATCAAAGGCAAGTTATTCAAGTGGTCATTTGGTTTTTTTCACAATTTTAGTGCCCGAAGTATCAAGAATTCGTGATAGGGCAAAAGAACAGATCATTATGCAAGAACTTTTCCAGTAGTGGGGAGCTAGACCTTAGTTTTAGGGGGGAGCCACAAATGACTAATCATGTGCATTAAATCATAACAGAACTTATATATGAAAATAAAAATTTAGTATAGTTTACATTTGTGACTATAATAATCATATTATTTTAACAAGTATGATAACATAAATTGTAGAAATTTGTTATTTGTGTTACAGATAATTATAATTTACTAATATACCTGAATTATTCTTGTCAATAAATAATGTGTACACATTGGTTTATAAACATAACTAGTTATACATTACTAAACCTAATATAAATAAATAATTGTTGATTATTTTAATTTCAAAATATTATAATGTACTATAGAGAAATGGGTCATTAAATACTGTACAAAAAAATTATGAAAAGTATATATTAGTCTAAGGATTTAATTGAAGATAATAGAATGTAAGGACTGTATTGTCAATTTTGAAGGACCCTTATGCTTAATTTGAAAACTCGGGGTGCCATGACCACTGGTGCCCCCCCCTTGAGAGATTTACCACTGCCTTCCCGCAAGTTTAGAATATGTGTAAATACCCTTCCATTTCCTCTTGTTTATGTGAATCTTTGCCCGGTAAAGCAAACTATACTGAGTATATTACCCGATGCACAGCATGTTAATTGTGGTTGATAGGGTTACTGTATCATGTGGTTGCTAACTTGAGATTTTCAGTGACAATATAAGAATGATTATGATGGTGTCTGCATACCAGGCATCTGTATTCTTATTAAGCTTTTTTTTGGTATCTGTTATACAACTCTCCATTTATAACTTGCAGGTCAGGTCTCTTACACTCGATGTCAAAGTGTGGGAGCCTTCTGTTATTAGTTTGTTCCAGTCCCTGGGAAATGCCTTTGCTAACTCTGTTTGGGAGGAGCTATTGCAATCGAGAAGTGCCTTTCAGGTTGATCTTGTCCCTCCTAGGTAAACCATCCTTAGTACTTCTTAAGAGTTCTTATCACAGCTAAATTGATATGGTTTTGTCAATGTCGGTTGCTGACTTTCCTTAATATTCTGCTTGTGAAGCTCATACAAATCTGATAAACCACAACTCCATTTCATTACGAAGCCTAATCCTGCGGATTCTATATCAGTAAAGGAGAAGTTTATTCATGCAAAGGTTTGACACCATTTAAATGCTATTGCTAATCTTTCACTACCGTTACTGCTTTGGTCTTTGTTAGTAGAAGAAGGTTTTCTTTTGGCTTTTCTTTATATAAAAAATGGTGGGTCCATTTGGTTTAATTTCAATCACTTTAGTTTACCTAAGGAATGACATTGTCGTTGATCAAAGCAATGATGGATAAGTTCTTGAGACGGGTACTTGCTAGGCTGAACACAGAAGATAACTCCTTTCTGTAAAACAATCTAGAAGCAACAAGAAGAAACACTATAAACTGCATGAATGAAATCACCAGTCTTGTTTCCGAATGAATGCCCACATCCTCTGGGTGAATCTAGTGTGAAGGACAGCTGTTTGCTTCTTCAAGCTTTTTCTAGCAAGTCTCTCAACTTATCAGCCCGATGTGCTGTTTGTACTGTTTGATTCTGTACCTATAGCAACTCAATAAAAAGCTAGAACCTTGCTGCCTTTATAGTATGTAAGGAAGACGACAAATGATTTTTAAAGATTGATCGGATGATCTTTTTACACTACTGCACCTAATTGAGCTCTTGCCAGCCATTCCTCCTGACAGACAAAAATGTGTAAGAGAAGAAGAATCCCATTCAAGTTTGTCTTACCGCAAGTGAAACTACAGTGGAATGGGTTTTATCTTAGTTAACATGATTGCTGGGGTATTGATTTCACTAAGAGGGACATGCCCTTGATTATGTAAGACATGCTTTTATCCTTTACCCAAGCATGTGTATTTTAGGTCCTTGTCTGTATTTGTCTGTGTGTGAGAGAAATGGAGAGAGAGAGAGAACGAATGGACATTTCCGAACGAATACATGCTTCTTTAAATTAGATATTCTCTCTCAGGCAATCCCCAACTCCCCTTTTGTGTTGAGAGAATCATTTCAAGCTCTGACAGAACTGCTTAAAAAACTTTTTTATCTTCTTTTAAATTGTCTCTTAAAAGGATTATCTAGCAGGTATTTCTGTCTTTCATGCTCTTTGTTGCTGTATTTCTTGGATTGCTGTGAAAAATGTAAGATAATCTGCGTCTCCTTATTGCAGTATGCGGAAAAGCTTTTTGTTCGCAAGCCAAGAGACAATCACTATCCTCATTCTGTTGCACAGCAGATATGGGAAGCTGTTCGTGCTAATGACAAGAAGGCTGTATATCGTCTTCTTATTAATCATGAAGCAGATGTAAATGCTGTCTATGAGCAAGCATCTTGTAGCTCGTCTCTTACTCTTGCCAAAGTGATGTTGCTCCAGGAGCAGCCGAGCATGGATCATTGTTCTAGCTGCTCAACAGGGAATTCAATGGACAGGTCCTCCACTAGTTCTTTAAACTTGGTAGGTACAAGTGAAGGCCAGACCTTGGATGATTTGGATGGGCGTACCCTATTGCACCTTGCGTGTGAAACTGCCGACATCGGCATGCTAGAACTTCTCTTGCAGTATGGTGCTAATATTAATTTGGCTGATTCAAGATGTCAAATGCCATTACACCGGTGTATTCTTAGAGGCAAAGCTGCATTTGCAAAGTTGCTCCTTTCGAGGTGACATTTATGATCTTTTTTTTTTTCCATTATATTATGATTTGTATTTCTTTCAGTTTTGTGCCCTCTTTCCCCTTGAAGCTACACTTATTTGTGCGCAAGCACAAGTTTGCAGAGTGAGAGTTTACTAAAGTGTCCCAACACATTTGCAGGGGTGCAGACCCTCGGGCCATTAACGGGGAAGGAAAAACCCCTTTTCAGCTTGCCATGGAGTCTAATTTCAGTGATAGTGAGATTCTGGCCATATTATCCGATTCAAATGGATGACTCGCCGAAAAGAGGAAGACCAAGTGAAAGTCAATTAGAGTAAAGCTTGAGAGTCGAAAAGTTGACAGTGATGTTGCTTTTTCTGTAAGTATATTTTGCAAGTTAAGGGCCGTTGGATGATTACTTGTTCTGTTTGTAATAGAGAGTGGTAGGTTGGCATGCCTGCCCCATGGGCTTCCGTGCAAATTAGTGCCTGAACGAGTGTATTTTCCGGTGCACCCCAATGCCCCCCCCCGAGTTGAGAGCAGCTTGAAGACTTGAGCAAAGCAGCTTCATAATTTGGTGTTATTTTTTGGTCAGTCAGCTTGTTTGGTTTTTGTGGTGGAGCTTCATCTGGTTGGTTAGTTTAGGTCATTGTGTATTTGTACATTGTCTTATGTTAGTGAAGCTTTTTTTTTTTTTTGTGGCTGTAAATATTTGAATGGATGGAGAAAACCAAAAGATTTATTTTTTAGTTTCCTGTTCGGGTGGATGTAAAATGGGGATTGGGGATGCAATTGCAGACTGCTTATTCAATATTATCTAGTATTTTTTTTTTTCTCGAATGCAAAAGATACATGTTTGTGTTTGTGCAATTTTGTTATGGAGAAGCAAAGGTGTGCTTTATTGTTTGAGGACAATACAGTGAGGTGACGACCATGTAGTACGTTTATTCTGAGCAAGCAGCATTTCTAGGGCATGATTTCTTTTCATTTTTATTTTTAGGGTGGAAGCTAGGGCATGATTTCTTTTCTTTCTTTCCATTTTTATTTTTAGGGTTGGAAGCTAGGGCATGATTTCAATTTCAATGGGCAGTAATTCTGCAAATGTGACTGTTGAGTTGAGAGATGTAATTGTAAACTATCCACAACAAGTTCAATGTAAATATTAGTATCCTTCAGGCAAGAACTCTTAATATGGCCCCCGGGGGCATATCATTTGGCATGGATTCCAAGAGACTTAATAGGGAAAGCCCAAGACAGGGTAACAAACACCATGGGACTAGTCGAGACTTGACCGAGAAAGAGAGAGAGGAGAGACATCATGGGACCCACTCCCAAATGGGGTTACAGACGGTTAAGGCGTTTGACTGGGCGGGCACTGGGCAGTGGCCATGTGCTTGCACCACACGGTGGTAATAAGGGCAAAAATTCAAAGGTAACATCATTTTACTGGTTCTCTCCCTCAAAAGCCTCAACCTCTCTGCACGTGCTGCTCCCCCCCACGCTTCTGAATAAACACTGACATTTTCTTTTACTCTTTTTTTTTTTATTTATCGCGGAATAAACATGATATTTAGTACAATATTTACTATTTAGCATTTCATTTTTATTTAATATTTTCTCTGTTGAGAACCGGGAGTCGCCCGAAAATCAGGGAGACAATACGTGAGGCCCATTACCACGTGTTGAGAATCGGGGCCCAAGTGAGTTCCATTACCACGTGTTGAGAACCGGGAGTCGCCCGAAAACCAGGGAGACAATACGCGAGGGCCAAGTGAGTTCCATACGCTTGACCAAGACACAACTTTGTAATCCAAAACCTCAAGGTATTGGGTACATGGGTCCACTTCACTTATATGTTACTCACTTGACCTCCTTTTATCAGATGTGGGATACACTACTCACACTTATATCCCAACATTCTCAATTTCAAAGCTTCATTCTAAATAATCTGTTTGAGATTTGAGATTGCATTATTCCTTTAACACAGCTAATTTTACAAAGTCTTGGCATGTTCAAATCACCCTGGTTGGATGCAGGGTATAGTATAAGAATGGGATGTGGATTGGATAGTTTTATTAATGAAGAACATAAAAAAATAAAAAAGAAATCGTCTACAAAAAGTTTTTTCTTTTTATAAAATAGTACTACTACTTTGATATGTTTTGCATGAACCAAGACGATTAGTTGGGAATGCAGTGTGTTTTTTTTCTCTTTTACTATGAAGCGAGAACCAATAGCCTTGTCATCAGGAAGAAGGAAGCAAAACACTATTCTGTCCAAAAAAGAGAAAGGAAGCACTATTTTTCAACTATTTTACAACCTAATAGTATGATGTTAGTAGTGTAGTACCACCAAATCCAATAGTTTTTTGCCTTTCGAGCCGGAAAGCATTTATTCTCGAGGAAAGCTAAGAACTTTACTAATCCCACGATAAGACACTGCATTATTTTAGTTCCGTTTTCCAATCAAAACCAAACAAAAGAGGAAAACACACACCAATTAGGCACAAATTCCCAGTGCCCTCACTCCACTCAATCCCCCCCAAAATCCAACGGTCCAAAACTTATTTCATGCTTCCCTCTTTCCCTTTTTTTGGTGTTTTCTTTTTTTTTTTTAATTTAATTTTTATTTTCACAGCACAACACACAGAGCTCGATGTTTCGCTTTCGGTCTCGTGACAGCGACACAAACAGCACTCCTCTGCAGACGTGGCCGGGGGTGGGCCCCACACTGGTCACTGCAAGGCGGGAACCCAGTTTTGTCCTCCTCCTCTCCCTCTCCACAGCGAGAGAATGGCCCTGTCCTGTCACCCCTGACTCACTACTACTAGTACTACCCCCCCAACTTTAGAGAGATACTACTACTACTACTACAATTTATACAGATTTTGTTTTCCTTTATTTTTTCTTGTTTTTTGTTTTCTGAGGTGTGTAATGCGAAAGGAAAGAAAAAAAAAAAGACTTATCAGAATATAAATACTCCACAAATATCCTCTATACTCGAAGTTGTGTGTGTATAGGAGAAGAGGGGGAATGAGAGAGAGAGAGAGAACCCAGAAAGGGTAACAGTGGCAGTAGTAGCTGCAGGTCTTTTCTATGTTCCTTTTTGGTAGTAGTGGTGGTTGTTTTCTTGATTTAGAAGAAACAGGTTCCGGTTTGTTAGTGTTTTGATTCCCTCCAAGCTTGAGAAAACGACTTCACTCCTCCTCTCCTCCCCACACTTGTCTCTCTGACTAGAAGAACCTGTGTTTTCTTTTTTTTTTTTTTTATACAGAATATTTTTTGGTTTGATACTTGTGGGTTTTTAGACTTTTTTCTCCACCTCTACTGAGAATGTGGTGTGGTCTTTAGTCTCGTGGTGTTGGGTGTGGAAGATAAGAGGAATATGGCGATGCAATGATTCTTTGTGTCTTTCTCTTGAAGGCTTGAGTTTGGAGACAGATAAATATTCGAGCTTTGGCTGATTAATCCTATAGTTTCATGAAATTTTGAAGCTTCTCCAAGAAATTGGTGCACCACTAAAAGGGACGCTGTTCTTTGCTCTGTGAGCAGACTGGAGCCTTGAGACACTCAGCTTTCTTACCCGCTTGAGATATTTTCTTGTCAAGTTAGTAGCTTTTTCTGTTGGGTTTTTGAGTTTGAACTAAAACCCAGAGACTTCTTCTGGAGATGTGGGGTTTTGTGGGTTATCTTTAGCGTGTGTTTCCATTAACAGAATCTTGAAGCTTTGTAGCCTTTTCTTTATAGCGCTAGATGGAGAAAAGAAGATACAGTTCCCAAATCAGCAACAAAGGCAGAGCTCTTCTTTTGTTGTTCTGTCTTTGCCTTCATTACACTGCTGTACAATGCCAAGAGAGTAAAGTTACCCCTCCTTCAACTTCGAGGCCACCCCAGTTCAAGATGGGGCTCAAAAGAATACTTATCAGTATCTTGTTAGGAGTCTTGACAGGATTAAGTGCAGCCATTCTTTTTGCTTGTATAGTTCGTTTCTTTGTCCGGTACATGAGGAGAACACCAATCCTCAAAGGTCCAGTTGTGTTCTCTCCAAAAATCACCACCAAAAGTCTGCAATCAGCCCTTGAAAATGAGAATCAGTTACTGGGGTCAAGCTCCAATGGTAAGTACTACAGGACAGTTTTGGACAATGGGCTAACCATTGCTGTCAAGAGGTTAGAGGCATTTGAGATTGGTTCACCAGAGAGGCATAGCAAGTCTGTCAAGAGGAGGATACAGCAGGAGCTGGAAATGCTGGCTGGATTAAGACACCGTAACTTGATGAGTTTGCGGGCTTATGTTCGTGAACCGGACAGGTTCTCTCTGGTTTATGATTATGTGCCAACTGGTAGTCTTGAGGATGCAATGAATAGAGTTAGGGAGAATGAGCTGCAGCTTGGATGGGAAGTCAGGCTCCGGATTGCAGTTGGGGTTATTAAGGGGCTGAGGTATCTTCATTTTGAGTGTGCCCCTCAGATTTTGCATTACAATTTGAAGCCAAGAAATGTGATATTGGACGCAGAATTTGAACCAAGGTTGGCTGATTGTGGGTTAGCTAAGCTTCTACCTAATTTGGATAGAGCTACTTCAGGCTATAGTGCTCCCGAGTGTTTCCAGAACTGCAGGTACGTAGAAAATTAGATTCTTTTTAGGATGGTGAAATTGCTATGAGATTCAACTCTTTTCTGTTGGTCATTAAAAAATTGGTTCCCTCTCCCTGAACCATGGATGCTTTCTCTGCATCTTCATAGTTGATGCATTTTCACCTGTAAGCTTCAAATTCTGTTAACTGAGTTCATATTGAGCTTTCTTAACTGTCCTTTGTATGTTTTATGTTTTCAATTATTTTAGTTGATTGCAAAAAAAATGCGGATTGCCATTTTGCCATTTAAAGTGGACCTCTATTTGCCTAATTGCTGAACAAGCTGCATGTGGAATTAGTTCCAGTGAATATTTTTTTAGCTTTTCTCTGCTTAAATTAACAAATGAGTCCTCGTGTTAGTAAAAGCTTGCATTAGAATTGTTCGATTCCCTACCAGGTCTGCTTTAGTTAGATTTATTCACATTATGTGGTTGCCATCAAGAGTGTGGTTAGCTAGCCATGAACTTTAGCTTTAGTTTCTTTCTTTTTCTCTCTCTCTTTTCCCCCACAATATCTGATAAGCTTTAGTTCCTTTATGATATGCGTGCTTGGTTTCTTGTAGTTTTCTTTCTGCCTCGTTGGGGATGATGTTCAAAGTCCTACTAATATTTTTCCCATTTCAATAGGTACACGGACAAAAGTGATATCTTCAGCTTTGGGATGATATTGGGTGTTTTATTAACTGGAAGGGACCCTGCCGACCCATTCTTTGGGGAAGCAGCAACTGGGGGTAGTTTAGGCCGTTGGCTTCGGCATTTGCAACAAGCCGGAGAGGCGCGGGAAGCACTAGATAAGAGCATTCTCGGGGAAGAAGGTGAGGAAGATGAGATGCTCATGGCTGTGAGAATTGCTGTTGTCTGTTTATCTGATATGCCTGCAGATAGGCCTTCAAGTGATGAGCTTGTTCCAATGCTATCCCAGCTGCACAGCTTTTAAAAGAATGTAAGTAAAACTGGCTAAAGAATTGCTGTCAGCTGATTATGGAGATTTCATTTTCTGCTTGGGGAATGTGATTTGTAATTACCATGTCATTCTTGTGTGAAGAGATATTTTGTGGTACCTGAGGAGCCCTTGCCTCTCTTGTCTAGCTTCCACCTCATCTTGGATGTGTAAGTTTTAACCAAGGTTATCAAAACCGGACTGGTTCGACCGGTTAACCGGGTTCAACCGCCTTTTTTGCAAAGCCCCGGTCCGATTCACTGGAAAAAACCCCTTGGTTATATAACCGCTTTGAACCGGCCGGTTTTTAAGGTTTTTTGGGCAACCGGCCGGTTTTTTAAGGTTTTTGCCCGGTTATTCCGGTTGGCAGCCGGTTGGATCAATTTATTTTTTTTTAAGAAGGTTGTTATTTTTTTTATATTATTTTTCAGCCTTTAAATGTAAAAATAGGAAAACGGTTGAACCCCGGTTGAACCCCGGTTTTATTGATCTACTACCTTCGTCGGTTTGCTGCCTGGTCCGGTTTTCAAAACCTTGGTTTTAACTTGTTATAGATTCATAGTATATGCCCTTGTACACATGACTAATGCTGCAACTGAGGAACTGAGATTGCTAACTCTTGAGGAAAGGATCTTTTATCATCAGATGACTACGTGGGACACAATTTGCATTATTGTGTTCTCTACAAATGATGTTGGGGTTTTGTTGGCTGTCTTTATTTGAACACTACTTTTTTGACATTGCATGTCTTTTTACCTTTAAACAAACTCATATAGTTCCCTTTTTATCCACTTTGGTAGGAAGGGAAGGGCGATGTCAAATCCAAAAGATTGGCTTGAACCTTGAACATTTTATTTCAACAAAGTTGAAAGTTGGTGGAATGTATTTGTTGATTGCTTATCAACAACGTGTCATTTTTCAAGTGTTTCACAATGATATAAATTGTCCGAGTTCACTAATACTTTGGTAAGTGATTTTTGTCAAAGGATCTGTTCATATTGCGAAATCATTGAAGTTCCAAGGAAAATGGTCCAAGTGCATTTTATCCATGTGATTACCTTCCTGTTTAAGATAAAGTGAAACCAAAAAGGTTTCTTTCAAGAGACTTTACTCTAGAGATGTGCTGGAAAGTATGGATTATGCTTCTTGGACTGTCAAAAGATGCTATATTTTTGGTCCATGAGCCTTTGCTTTGAGCAAATTTTATGTGGAATTTCTCAACATTCAGCTCACTGACTCTGCCTGCTTGAGTTATCAATGGAATAGGCAACTCCTAGTCAAAGTTTGCATGGTTGCAAGTGACAGTAGCTCCTCTGTCGCTTGTGGTGGTTGGTTTAATCTGTGTTGGACTGAATCGAGTTGAAAGACAAAGATGAAACTGTATCACTACCTTATTCTTCACTTGATATTCGTATTCTTCAAATCCCTTGTTGCACATTGACACTTTCTGATTGAAAATTATGTATTTTGGCTAGAATATTCTATCCCTTGTAAGCATGAGTGGCAATGCAAATATAATGGAACTGATAGAATTTTCTTGGCGGAGCACAATTGAAGAACACAGTATTCAAATTAATACTGGTAAAATCCTTGACACATGCACCTGCAACCTCTGCTATCACTTGTAACAGTATTTCAGGAACCGTGAAATGATATTTAGAACATATAGAAGCTTGTCACGGGTTAACAGTTAATACTTGATTCACTCTTGTAATTATTTTAGGAGAAAAAGAAATGAGAAATTGTTGGTGCGGTTATAATGTAATACACGAGTGTGATTACGGAATCTTCTTTTTTTTTTTTTCTAGTTTCTTTTTTCTTTTTTTTTTTTTTTTGTTATGGTTGGAAGAGGTGGGCAACGCCCTTACACTAGTTCAGAGGAACAGCACAGAAACGGGGTAGACACACCCCTAATACATCCTGATACAGTAGTTAACATTGTGGAGGCCGCACCAGCCAATGACAACCTAGAGGCAAGCCTTGTGCAAATGCTGCCATTTCATCTGCCATCCGGTTGGCTTCCCGGTAGATATGGCAAACACGAACACTCCAATCTCTCGCCAGGAAATCACGAATGCAATGAATGATAGCATGAGTAGATAATGGGGGCGCATCGGTTGTAGAAGTTAAGCTGTCCACCACAAACTGAGAATCCATCTACAACTCCACACGTCTACACCCTGTCTCCCAAGCTAATTGCAGCCCTGCCCAAGCCCCCAACACTCTGCCTCCAATGCTGAGCAGGTGCCGACATTGAAGCTAAAGCCCGCCACCCATCGTCCAAGATGATCACGGAGTAGTCCCCCAGCATAAGCCCGACGAACACTCCTCTTAAACGTCCCATCGGTATTGAGTTTCACCTAAGTATCGAGGGGTTTCCACCAGCCAATCAACCTCTCCACGCGTTGAGTAGGCCCTGCCACACTAAGCCTTTCAGCACGCCAACCGTATCTCACTCAAATGGTGATTAACAATACATCCCAACGCGGTCGAACTCCCCACCACACCATTGAACACAAAATCAATACGGCACCACCACAATTGTTGTACCGCAACACCAAACAACAACCTATCCGAATCCAGCAGAGGACTACTGTCAAACATGCCCCGTAAGCACCGGACCAACCAAACTGATAGACTTGGATTGAAGAAAGCTCCATGATCAGCTGGATCCACCAGCATGGTCCAGAACCCATGTGCCAACGGACAATCCCTCAGGATATGGATAACCGACTCTGGGTGCTGCCTACAACGCAGACAGACATTATCCGTAGTCAGATGTCTGCGGCATCGCTCAACGTTGGTCAGAAGAGACTCATGAGCCACCTGCCACAAAAAAGTGCGGATACGTTGGGTCCCCTGCCAATGCCATATCATTCGCCATACATCCTCTGGAGGTGCCCACTCTGTGTCACAAAGTAAGCTCCACGCCGATCGCACTGTGAAATCCCCACTAGGCGTGCCATCCTAACAAATCTCATCCTCCCCAGCCGTACCTAATGGTGGAAAAATACCATCAAGCTGCAAACATATAGAATTCGGAAGAAGATGCCCGAACCTACTCCAATCCCAAGTACCCGTGCTGGAAACAAACCGTGCTACTGGCTCGTGCAACATACCACTGGGGATAGGTTGGACCACTAGTGTATGCAATACACCCAAGTCCCCAACCCACTTATCAAGCTAGAACCGGGCACTGCACTCATCCCCTAGTGACCATCTCATCCCCGGAATAAGTTACGGCCAGACACCACAAATCACACGCCATAAGGAGGAGCCACCAGCACGATACTCAACAATAGGCACTATCTCATCCGCCACCCCATAGTTGGCACGAAGCACCCTCACCCATAAAGCATCTATGTTCTTCATCAGTTTCCACCCAACTTCATCATAAAGTTGGTATTCAACGTGCTAGCTGGTCTAATCCCCAAACCACCTCGCAGCTTAGGCTGCACCACCTGACTCCATTTTAAATGATGTATACGGCGAGATTCTTGAGTTGAACCCAAATAAAACTCCTACACTTAGCATCAATCTCCTGACAAGTAGAAGCCGGAAGAACAGAAGTCTGCATCACATAGGACGATAATGCAGACAACACCGATTGTACCAAGGTGATACGGCCTGCCAAAGATAGGTTCCTCGCCTTCCATCCCGAAAGCCTCACATCCATCCTTTCCAAAATGCCCCTGTAAGTAGTAGAGAATATCCGTTCATGAAGAAGTGGGACCCCCATATATCTGCCCAGGTTGTTGGTCCAGGGAATACCACTCATATGACTAAGATGTGCCACCACCTCCTGCGAAACATTCCGAGAGCAGAAAAGTAAAGACTTCTCCTTACTGACCATTTTGCTAGAGGCGGCACAGAAGTTATCTAAACAACCCATCATACAAGTAAGCTGAGAATTGGTGGCTTCGCCAAATATCATTAGATCATCTGCAAAAAAGAGGTGTGACAACATGGGACCTCCCCGGTTCAGCCGAATACCATTCCACTGCCCGAGACTCACAGCATCCTCAATGAGGTGAGCCAGACGCCCAATACATAATACAAACAAATAAGGCGACAGAGGGTCTCCTTGCCGCAGACAGCGTAATGGTTGAAATGCATATGTAGTTTCAGCATTCCAAATTACCTTCGTGGTAGGCGAGGTAACACAGTACATAATCAAGTTTACCAGGCCCACAAGCAAGCCAACAAGACATAAGGTCTCTCGGATAAACGACCAGTGTAACCAGTCATATGCCTTAGCAAGATCAATCTTAATTGCCAGCAGACCCCGACCATCCCGCCTCCTCCTCATGGTATGGATCACCTCCTATGCACAAATGATGTTATCTGTGATATGCGTTCCTGGGACAAAGCTACTTTGTGCTGGCCCCACCAACTTTCTCATCCCATCCCTAAGCCTCCCGGCAATTAGTTTGGTAATATGCTTAAAGGAGACATTACACAAACTAATGGGCCGCATCTGCGCTGAGGTCTCCGGAACCTCCACTCTCGGTATCAACACGATTAAAGTCTCATTCAGCTTCCGATCAAAAGTCTGATCCCGAACCGTCCTCTTAACATGTAAGAATGGATCCCGCCCCGCAATATCCTAATGGCGCTGATAAAACAATGACGGAAGTCCATCAGGAGTTTTTAATGGCCCCATAGCAAATAAAGTACGACGCACCTCTGCCAACTCCACATGCCGACCAACTTGCTGCATAGCCTCTAGACTCACTACAAGGAATCGGTTAACCAAACTAGGCCTGACCTCCTGTCCATCCTCTTGGTACAAATGCTGGAAAAACTGGACAACACGCATCTTGAACTCATCTTTATCATAACACCGATTCCCAGCTTCATCCTTTAAGGCTTCTATCTTGTTCTTCTTATGCCTCGTGAGTGTGGTAGCATGAAAAAACTTGGAATTCTTATCACCACAAGACAACCACTGACATCTGTGAACACGCAAATTTGACCCATGTAAATTCTATTGAGATTAGACTCCAGACATGTTTGAATCATAAGATTGATGAGTTAGTCTTGGGTTGAAGCATGGATGGGGTTTAATTTTAATAGAATTTATACGTTATAGTAATTAAGACTTTTATATGCCTAGGATTAATGAGACGATTTAATCGTAGGATATGTTAAGGACTAATTGCTAAAATATATTTTATCTTATTAAATTTGGGCTTGTTTATTTATTGAACCCAATTACATTTATTTTTGGGTTGAAGATAAATATAAGGGTCTAATTTAATAAGGTATGGACTTTTCTTCAGAGTTGCACAACCCATTAACACCTTGCTTGCAGACAAATTTAGCTTTGATTTTCGTGAAAAATCAGAGTTAAATCATTCCTTAATAGCAAGAATATTTTTCGTATGATTTTGGCTTAAAATGAGGAATCAATGTGTAATTAGTCAATTAGGAGATGTTTGAGGGGAGTAGTAATCAAGAAAGCAGAGGATTCTGAGCAGTCTAGGGGCTAATTACGTGGTAGGATCAATCAAGAAGGAATTAGGGGAGAATCGGGACCGAAAAAGGAAAGAACGGGTGAAACGCGTAGGCGCGGGCGGTCATCTCGGGATGACCGCCGGGCCTGGGCGGTCTTCCACCCATGACCGCCCGACCTGGCTGTCATCCATGGCCGGAAGTCATGCACCTCCAGAAACACATTTTCTTCCCGATTTTCGCCCGTAATCTGATTCTACTCGGTTTTGGCCCAGATTTTTTGCCATTACCTTGATCATTAAGTTGGTCCACACTCTTAGGCTACCCAGAACACTATAAATAGGACCCGCCTCTCACATTTCAAGGGACACACATTCTATTTAGACAAACACTCTTCATAAAGCTTTGAAGTTTGGAGAAACTCTATCTCTCCAAGCTTAAGAAATAGTTCCATAGGCAAAACTCTGGTAGAATCATCCATTGAAGGCAGCAAAGGGGAAAACCAAGAAGAACTCCAAGATTGAGTTGAGGAGTGGGAGGAAATTGTGTGGAAGGCACAACCCAAACCAAGGAGCTAGAGGAGGGCTACAAGAGGTAATCCTAATCCCTTTTTGTTTGACCAATTATTGTTGAGATGTTGATGTTGATGATGATGTGACTGTTGTGATGCCATGTCAAGAACTACGTGGGCTTTGAACCCTGTCGCCGGGGTACGTAGGTGGTTTCTAGTGGTGGAAACTCAAGCCCAATCTTCTTCTTCTCCCCTTTCTTTTTAGTATTCAGTTATTATGTGTTTTGGTGCTCACACTTGCACACTTGCACAAGGCACACAAAATCCTCTAATTGCACAAAGTTTTGCCCCAACATGGATGGGTGCCTAACACCTTCCCATCCTTGATGAATCCCTGGGTCCAACATCTTTGGTTCATTATCCAGTTGCCTAAGTGGAGTCACATGAAGGGTTTTTTCCCAAATTTTTTCCCCTTAATAAAATTTGGGTGGCGACTCCAAAGATGTTGGATGATAGTTATGAAGAAGGTGTAAAGGAAAGGTGAATAGGCCCAAGTGATTTTGGGTCGGGTATCCACAGCTGGCGACTCCACTGGGGACTTTGAGGGTTCAAGAAACTTTGTACGATTATTGAATCTTGTATGCCTTTTTATGTGTCATCATAAGTGCCCTGCATTCATGTTAAATGTTGTGAAGTCCTTACCGTAAGAGGGCCATGGGATCCAAGTCCACTACAATGCTTTCTTTAAGCGATAGTGGCTTGTGTGAACCGATTTCTCGTTGCTTATGCAATGATAGGGATTAATGGGCCTTGTACCTCACGCGATATCTTTTATCACATGTGAGTAGGCCAAACTATTCCTTAGCGACAGTCTTTTTAGCCCCCAACCAGCTGCATACCCTGAGCATCTCATGCATGATGAATCAATAGGTGTTGCGTGCATTAGAGTGTTTGTTGTTGTAAGTTCAAGTAGAAATACATGAGGTGCCCCTTCTTTCTTTCCCCCATATATAAATCCGAAAAGACATGTGTGAAATAGTCTCTAGGGAGTCGAAGGCCCTAACACCAGTCCTTTAAACATTAGGGCAACATGAGTGAGGAAAATAGTGTCAAAGTGCCGGAGGAAATTCTGAATTTACTTAAGGATCCGAATATCATGGAAGCACTCCAAGCCCTGAAGAATGGGAAGATGACGTCCTCTGGGAGTAATAGGGGACAAAATTCAAAACCGGATGGCGAGCATAATGTGGTGATAGTTCAGGATGGTGATTTGATGGTGCAAGAATCTAAGGGAGATGGGGAGAGACTTAGAAGATTGGAGGATCTACTAAGAACCATGAAGAAGAAAGAGGACGATTGGAATTCGGATCGCTTGTCTTTATTCCCCGAGGCCCGCCTGCCTGAAAAATTTAAGATGCCAGACATCGAGAAGTTTAACGGGACAGGATGTCCCACAACTCACCTGAAGATCTATGTGAGGATGCTGCAACCTATGGGGATTGGGCCTGAATTAATGACCCAATTATTCCAAAGAACTTTATCTGGAGGAGCTTTGAGATGGTTCATGACCTTGGATGAGAGCAAGATAATCAAATGGGAGGACCTCTGTAAAGAATTCTTGAAGCAGTATAATTACAATACTGAGGTGGATGTGACCAAAAGGGATCTTGAGACAACCAAGCAAGAGGCTGAAGAAACCTTTTCCGCATACATCTCGAGGTGGCGCAATAAAGCATCCTTAATGGTGGACAGAACCACAGAAGAAGATCAAGTGCAGATGGTGATCAAGAACCTGCAGCCAATTTACTACGATCGCATGGTTGGCAATTATTATGCCAATTTTAAAGCACTCATTGGGGCAAGAATACAATTGGAAGATGCTATTAGTTCGGGTAAGATCAGGATGCCTATAGACACCTCTAGAAGGAATTTTAATGCACCCCAAGGAAAGAAGCACGCCGAGGTGAACCATGTTGCTGTTCAAGCCCCACTACAAGTTGAGTCGAACATTGCAGAAATGTGTGGAAAAGAATTTATTGCAGCCTCTAGAGCTGAGACATGGTCTTACCTTTGGAGGGGATCCTAATAAATTCTGCGAATTCCATCAGGCGGCCGGGCATGCTACAGACAATTGCGTCCGACTTCGGCATGAGATCCAGGATTTGATAGAACAGAATGAAATAATTCTGCCCAAGAGACCGAACACCAACTCGAATCCCCTGCCCTTACTTGGAGAAGTCGACATGATAGAGGTCGATTCCAAGCCAGAGCTGCCATGCTATGTGCTCGATCTGAGTTTGAAGAAGTTGATGTCATCACTAGATCAGGAAGGGTGATAAGAAGGGCTCCCCTTCACCTAGATGAACCGGAAGAAATAACAGATCCTGAAGAAGACATGGTGATAAAGCAACTGAAGAAGACTCAAGCCAATATCTCTATCTGGGGTTTACTGATGTCATCTCGCCCACATCGAGAAAAGGTACTCCAAACCTTAAGCAAGGCCCATGTCCCCATTGATACCGCACCAGATGCATTAGCCAACATGATAGCTTCAGTAGAAGTTGACATTCAGATATCCTTCTCAGACAAAGACCTCCACTCGGGTAGGGAAGCCCATATTGATGCCCTATACATAACCGTTAAGGCCAAGAAAAACCAGATACCCTTGGTATTAATAGATAATGGATCCGCCCTGAATGTTTGTCCATTAAAGACCGCGAGTTCCTTAGAATTTGAAGCTTTCGGATTTCCTACCCTCCCGAACTATGGTCAGGGCATATGACAATGCCAGAAGAGAAGTGTTGGGCATGATGAAACTGGAAGTTATCATCGGACCCGCCCCTTTCTTGGTAGAGTTCCAAGTGCTCGATATCGCATCGAGTTTCAATTTGCTCCTTGGAAGACCATGGCTGCACCAAGCCCGAGCTATAGCCTCCACCTTACATCAGATGTTGCGGTTCCCTTACAAAGGGGGGATAGTCACCATTAAAGGGGAAATGGCTGAAAAGAATATCAAACCGATATGTGGGATTGAAGAAGAAGAAAAGGTGTCTTTATCCGGTTTTGTTTTCGAGTCTATCACTACCATAATGACAGATAAGCCCATTATGAGACCTCCTTATTATGACCCATTTGGCAATTCATCGGTCATGAGCATTATGGGAAAGATGAAGTATTTTCCAATTATGGGATTAGGAAGGAGGCAGCAAGGAGTGTTAGAGGTTCCTGAAATTTCGAGTGCTGTGCTTCCTTTTGGTTTGGGATATGTTCCGACTCCGGCAGAGCTAGAAGAGCAAAAGGTGAAGAACCAAGCTAAGGCAGCAGCCCGCAAGAACAAACGGGAATGGGATTTTCCTATGACTCCATACTTCAAAACACTGAATGGATATTTTGTGAAGGAAGGAGAGGACTTTCCCTTTTGCGGCTTCTCTGAACCATGGATGTGTAGCATCATGAAGACTAGAAAACCGGGATTTGAGCTATTTTTTGACTATTATCCCGAAGAAATAAGGGAGGAAGATGAAGAAGAAAAGAGGAGGAAAGATGAAGACGAGGATTTTGGTTATAGGCATCTCTTTGGGGAAGGTGGGATCGCTTGAGGATTTGTGTGTTGACTTTTGTAAGGAGCTTAGTTGAGAGTTTAATGGGAAAGTTTATGTTGTGTTTCGTTCAATAAAAGGGGCACTCTTTCTGTTATTTCAATGATGTCTTTTTACATATAGTTCATATGAATATAGTGTGTTGGACAAACTCCCCGAAATATCTGGACGTTAATCTAAAAATGGACTATTAATGATAATAATCTTGATCAAAGCCCCAATCAGATGGAGGTCTCTGATCAAGCCATTTGAGCAAGGAAAAATTCTCATCCAAAAAGACAAAACAACAGACCAAAGAAGAGAACTACATGAGCCTGATCTCTTGAGCCTAAAAAAAAAAAAAGAAAAAAGAAAAAAAAAGGTCATGGATACGTAGGAAGCCCAACAAGGGTTCAGTTCTATTATTATCATTGATAATCCAAAGATTGACAAAACATAAAGGGAGTTTGTTCACTCATTTATTCGCATGCATCATATGTATAAAGAGATAGTTGTTGGAATGAGACTCAATCCTTCTTGTGCCTTTTTCGACTTGGAGCACCGTCCCCATTCTTCTCTTTGACTAGACGATTGCGCAATCCTAAGCCTGGGGGCACCAACTCTTCTAAGAATGCTTCTCTCATCAGACGCAAGGACCTCTCAGTATCAGCCACATCCTCTTTCAGCCACTCCAAATATGCCAATGAGGGGTGTATCTCGAAATTACCATCAGTACCTTCTCTCAAGGCCAGAGCCCAACCTCCTTTGATGACTTTTAGAGCAGCCGTCTCCATAGGTCCTGTGGTAGGAGTTGGGATAGTTGATGGAACTGCTTGATTTATGCCGAATTGTCTCAGGATCCTGTTTGGACGATAGTATGTGGATTTCTCTAGACCTGGAAGTGGGACCCAATCCTTGCATAAAGTATGAATGACTACCTCTTGCATCCCCAACCACCTGCAATACCACGTGATTTGTGCGCTTGTGAGGTCCCTCATGAAGATGGTCCAATCCCGAATGGTGTGGAAGAAGACGGAATAACCACGACGAATGTAATTCGGAGGATTGGTTTGAGGCCGTTCAATCAATGTGAGGTATTCACGCAACCACATCTGAAAAGTATGAAGAATCAGCATGATAATGATGATGCTTCGAGAATCAGAGTGGGAGAATTTATACCTGAAGCAAGAGGGGAGAGCCGGACATAGGAGTTGAGGGATCGTCCACCAGTTTGTCTAGACAATGGAGGGTTTCACCTAAAATCACCGGAGTAAGGCTCTTTTTGTCAAAAAGTTTAGCCACCAAAGCACCGACTCGGAGAGGACAAACACCCGAGGAGCCTGCTAGGAGAAATTCATGTGTCATCACAAGGGCAAGAGCACGGTTTCGCTTTTCTCTCCATCCGACATCACACTCCCCCGAATGATGTTCCGAACCACCAAGGAAATATTGGTCAACAATTTTTGATAAGTCAAGACAGTTGTGCTGATCCAGAAGAAAACTAAGCTGCCCATCAGCCAGGAGAAGAAATTTGCTAACCTCTTTCAGAACGGGCTTTGCAAGAGAAACCATGGCAACTTCGCTTATGAATTTTGCACCCATGAACATGTTGAATTCCTCAATAGAAGGACAAAGCTCCATCATGTCTTGACCGAAGCGAAAAACGCGATGACTCTTGTCCTAGAATTTTGCAGCGGCACGAATCAAGTTCTCCTCCACCACCACGCCACGAAGTTGGAACAATGCGAAGAGTCCTAGCACTGTAAAACTCAAACGGCATATGCGAGGCACACTCGCCATCCATTGAAGCACCTTGGCATGAAAATTCTCACTCATGTTTGTCTTAGATGTGTGTCGAAGGGATTCTGAGATTTGTAAGGGTCTTTAGATGTCCCAGAGCTGTATTTATAGTGTTTTTAGATGAGAGGACTCGTGAAAAACCCTAAAGCCCAAACCCAAAAGCCAAAAAGGAAAAAAAGATGAAGACCCGGGAGCCATAACCACCAACGCGAGCGGTCATGATGAGAAGACCGCCACGCCTGGCGGTCATCCATACAAGACCACCGGGAAGTGGCGGTCATCTCTCCTCACGACCGCTCGGCCAGCACTATTCACCCGAAAATTTTTTTGAAAAAAAATTCCAGAAAATTGAGAGAGGAAGAAAAAAAAAAGGGGAAAGAGAGAATATGAAAGAGAGGCGAGGAAAATATGTGTATCTATCACTTAAGGAGCATTTTATGATCTTTTACTTGAATTTACAATGATGTGTGTTATGATGAGCTAGACGTGTACTTTGCTTTAGAATGATGAGTCTCTTGAAAACGTGATGATCCTATGCTTTGGATGATTGCCTCGAATTGTGATGCTCTGAATGAGGGAGGACCCGAAGGGTCCACGAATATGTTTGATCTAGACTAGCCGAGATCAGGGGCAGATGCCCCTGAGCTAGAAGTAGAACCGTTGAGAGTCGCCAGGGGCAGATGCCCCTAAAGATAGAAGTAGAATTGATGAGAGTCGCTAGGGGCAGATGCCCCATAGAATTGATGAAGATGTTGAGGGATAGATGTCCCAGGGACGATGTCCCGACGTAGAGGAGCGCTGAAAAGATGTAGACGAGCCACATGATGATTCCTGTTAGCTCTTGGGACCAGGAAAATCCCAAGACCCCCGAGATGAGATGAAATCCCCACGGGAGGTAGACAATATCCCTAGTTAACATAGGTGAGATGATCCTTTGTTAATGACTTTTGGGACCAGGAAAATCCCGAAAGAAACCCCTCAGTAGATGAATTCCCCACGGGAGGTAGACAATATCCCTAGTTAACATAGGTGAGATGATCCTTTGTTAATGACTTTTGGGACAAGGAAAATCCTAAAAGAAACCCCTCAGTAGATGAAATCCCCATGGAAGGTAGACAATATCCCTAGTTAGCATAGGTGAGATGATCCTTTGTTAATGACTTTTGGGACCAGAAAAATCCTGAAAGAAACCCCTCAGTAGATGAAATCCCCACGGGAGGTGGACAATATCCCTAGTTAACATAGGTGAGATGATCCTTTATTAGTGACTTTTGGGACCAGGAAAATCCCAAAAGAAACCCCTCAGTAGACGAAATCCCCACGGGAGGTAGACAATATCCCTAGTTAACATAGGTGAGATGATCCTTTGTTAATGATGTTTGGGACCAGGAAAATCCCAAAAGAAACCTCGGGATGAGATGATTCTCGAGGTAGAGCATGTGATGCTCCAACCATTGGTCCACAACACTCACACTCGTTATCCAAATTTGGTTGTTCCTTCCTTGCGTTGCTTCGTCCTTAAAATTTTAAAGACTCACCAACGAGGGGCATATGTGAACACCCAAATTTGACCCATGAAGATTCTATTGAGATTAGACTCCAGACATGTTTGAATCATAAGATTGATGAGTTAGTCTTGAGTTGAAGCATGGATGGGGTTTAATTTTAATAGAATTTATACGTTATAGTAATTAAGACTTTTATATGCCTAGGATTAATAAGACGATTTAGTCGTAGGATATGTTAAGGACTAAACTGCTAAAATGTATTTTATCTCATTAAATTTGGGCTTGTTTATTTATTGAACCCAATTACATTTATTTTTGGATTGAAGATAAATGTAAGGGTCCAATTTAATAAGGTATGGACTTTTCTTCAGAGTTGCACAACCTATTAACACCTTGCTTGCAGACAAATTTAGCTCTGATTTTCATGGAAAATCAGAGTTAAATCATTCCTTAATAGCAAGAATATTTTTGGTATGATTTTGGCTTAAAATAAGGAATCAATGTGTGATTAGTCAATTAGGAGATGATTGAGGGGAGTAGTAATCAAGAAAGCAGAGGATTCTGAGCAGTCTAGGGGTTAATTACACGGTAGGATCAATCAGGGAGGAATTAGGGGAGAATCGGGACCGAAAAAGGAAAGAACGCGTGAAACGCGTAGGCACGGGCGGTCATCTCGGGATGACCGCCGAGCCTGGGCGGTCTTCCACCCATGACCGCCCGGCCTGGTTGTCATCCATAGGATGACCGCCGGTTATGGCGGTCATGCACCTCCAAAAACACGTTTTCTCCCCGATTTTCGCCCGTAATCTGATTCTACTCGGTTTTGGCCTAGATCTTTGGCCATTACCTTGATCATTAAGTTGGTCCACGCCCTTAGGCTACTCTAAACACTATAAATAGGACCCCTCTCTCACATTTCAAAGGACACACATTCTATTTACACAAGCACTCTTCATAAAGCTTTGAAGCTTGGAGAAACTCTATCTCTCCAAGCTTAAGAAATAGTTCCATAGGCAAAACTCTGGTAGAATCATCCATTGAAGGAAGCAAAGGGGAAAACCAAGAAGAACTCCAAGATTGAGTTGAGGAGTGGGAGGAAATTGTGTGGAAGGCACAACCCAAACCAAGGAGCTAGAGGAGGGCTACGAGAGGTAATCCTAATACCTTTTTGTCTGACCAATTATTATTGAGATGTTGATGTTGATGATGATGTGACTGTTGTGATGCCATGAAAAGAACTACGTGGGCTTTGAACCCGGTCGCCGGGGTACGTAGGTGGTTTCTAGTGGTGGAAACTCAAGCCCAATCTTCTTCTTCTCCCCTTTCTTTTTAATATTCAGTTATTATATTTTTTGGAGCTCACACTTGCACACTTGCACAAGGCACACAAAATCCTCTAATTGCACAAAGTTTTGCCCCAACATGGATGGGTGCCTAACACCTTCCCATCCATGACGAATCCCCAGGTCCAGCATCTTTGGTTCATTATCCAGTTGCCTAAATGGAGTCACATGAAGGGTTTTTTCCCAAGTTTTTCCCTTTAATAAAATTTGGGTGGCGACTCCAAAGATGTTGGATGATGGTTATGAAGAAGGTGTAAAGAAAAGGTGAATAGGCCCAAGTGATTTTGGGTCGGGTATTCACAACATCTAGATTTTTACATCCAGAAAATTTCTTCCCGGATCAAGAGGCGTTCAAACTCCAGCCTCAACTCTGCCTCCAGTCTACGATGACTCGAATGAAACCCGCGGCTGTTTGCTCTCTCCAACCCCGCCAACCGGTGCAATAATCTGTGCTTCTGCCAGAAAATATGCCCAAAGACCGTGGTATTCCATACCTGGGCAGCCCTAGAAAAAGAATCAAAAGACTGACAGAAATCCTGGTGAGAACCCCACGAACCCCTAACAAACTCCACAAACTGCGGATGCGTCATCCACGCCGCCTGAAACCGGAACGGTCGATTAGCATGTGGTGGAATAGGTAAGCTCGACTCCTGAAGAAGCAAAGACCTATGTTCTGATTTCCGCCGTGGGAGGTGGTGTACTGCTCCCTCCGAGAACCTTATGCGCCACGCATCATTACACAAAACTCGGTCCAAATGTTCTTTGAACAAGCTTTATTTTTGTAGTAACCAAGTGGTTCTAGCATAGTGGTTAAGCTCACTTCGTCCCTTAACTAAGTGGTCATGGGTTCGATCCCCTTCGTGAGAGCTTCTTGGGGCTGCGTCCGGTGGTGGATACGTGTCTATACCAAAAGAAGCTTTATTTTTGTAGTTTATAGTAGAGCTCACATTAAAGATGGATTTAGACCAAGTGGTTATTTGTCCCAATACTTACAACTCTTGCTAAAATAATCATATACCAATATTAACACAAAAAAAATAATCCATTTTTATGCTGTAAGCTCGGTGGAAAGTGCAAACCCCAATGGATAATTCTTAGCAAATTATCTGGAATTTGTCCTGCTCATACTCTGGTTTATTATTGTATTTTCATTGGGCTTCTTAACTGTGATGTCCTTATTCCACACTTCTCTCTTCTCTTTTCTTTCATCTCCTTTCTTTGTTTGATGGAAATGGTGCGCACCAGCACTGCCATGCGGTAATATCCTTCGTTATCTACCTTCCTTTTAAAAAAAAAGAACTAGTTTCCAAGCTTGAGCAGATGGATGGATGTGCTAATAATTTTGTACTGTAACACCCTCTCTCCAATGAAAATTCACATTGAAGCCCAACATACTTTGTGCAACGACCTCACTGGTAAAAGTACTTCTACTAGCTGTTCGGTCACAATGGCAGACCATTCCAACAAAAAGATTTAAACTGATAAATCATTGATTTGATGAGAGAACAATATTTTGCTAATGCATTAAGGCAACATGTACCTTTATTAGACATGTGTGCTCCATCCAGGGGCGTGAAAAGCCTGAAAAAAAAAGGAACCAAAAATACAGAGAAAAGCCTGAAAAAGGCAATGGTGGGGTGTTGATTGTACCAAGAGATCATGCATCTGGGAGCAAAGAGTACCAAAGAATTAGTGGGATTAAAATAGAACTGGGAAGCAGATGTCACTTTATCACTCCCTTACAGTTACTTACAGCTGTTTTTGTCCATATCCTGTAAAATTGCAAGTGACTTGCTAATATTATTTCTTACAGAAAAAGACATGTCAATATTATTCTGTTTTTAGGCTTTGGTTATGGGTCTACGGGAGAAGAAACTTTACACATCAATACCATATATATTCTTAACTTTCTTATAAACACTATGTTATGCTTCTAGCAAAATCTTTTTATTGTTCATAATTTGGATTAATCATGACGAATATGGATTGTCACCATTGAGAATAGTGATGCAATAATTATATCGACATTATATCCACTATTCTTTTGTGAGTTTGAAATGTGTAATGTAATATAATATAGGCAAAATTTCATTTAGCACACTTCAATTTTGATGGAGTATCAATTGGCCATCTAATTATTTGTTTGAACAATTTAACAATTTAATTTGCTAACTTATCACATTCTGCCTTGAAAAAAAAGGCATGCCCTTATATCTCTTTAGTGTTGGCATGTGAATTACCTTTTAGATTCCTTAAAAAACTATGTTTTATAAATATAGATTTAAATCCTTATCTTTTGTATATTTTTTTACTAAGCCACATCTACGTTATTTTTTAGGTTTTTGTTTAATAGTTTGGTTTTTTTTTTTTTTTGGGTTTTGACCGAGGTTTGATCTTATTGAAATGGCTTATCAAAAGAAGGTGAAGAAATGTGGGTGGTTAATTTTGAATTTGAATGTTAAGGGCTTTTGAAACACCCCGACCTAAATTTACCCGACATATAGTGATTACCAACAATAGTGCCGACACGTGGCACCAACTGTGTAATACAACAGAAAATCGGCCCAACAGCCCAACAACAAAAGCATAACACCCGACTTTGGGAATTTCAATAACAACAGCACAGCGGAAGCATTTATGATCACAAAGACAACATATGCAAAGCCCAATGCAAACTAATGGATCCGAGTCCTGCCCGAGGGTACACTGCAGCCGCCGAAATGCAATCCTGACCTAACCTGCAAGGACTGTGTGAGGGGTGAGACCAACCACTGTCTCACCGATAAACAAATAAACCGCAGTATACAAGCAACCGAATATACACCAAAGCCAGCATAGTTCAATAGGGGTACAACAAACACAACATAGCATCGAAATCAGACAACTTACCCGACCCTACTATACGACTGACTATCCAATTTTATTATTAGGGCCCTTGTCACATGATAAGTATTGGCCGTGCCTGGTAGCCATGTTAGCTAACCCCAGGGTGCTCCCCGCTAAATATCACAAATAATCGAGTCCCGCAGTCCTCGGCGGAAGTCCCGCAGTCCTTCCTATAACAAATCAACTGAGTCCCGCAGTCCTCAGTCGGGAGTCCCGCAGTCCTCCCTATCATATCACAATCACAAGGTGACTACCATCCGGCCGTACCAATACCCGTCACGTGACAACCTAGATGTCTAGATGATAATACCACTGTTTATTATTATTTCTTATTCCACTATCCAACAGTAATTCATCATACTCATTTTCCCGAGCAGGCTCTCAGCCTCACAGCTCTTCTGGGAATCCAACGTCACAATACTGGGTCACTGCCATTGACCAATCAAATACCACATATCTCATACAAACATCACAATAATCATATCAACATCACAAAGCACAACAACTAATCCACAGTAGTCATAAAGCATATAACAATAATCACAACAGTAGCCAGCAATAACATGACAGGTACGCAAGGTAACATATAAACTATAATCAACAAACAACCGGGGTATCACGGGCAGCATACCGAAGTTTATAAGTTTATATCCTCACCTGATGTGTCTCTGAAACTGCTATCCGGTCAAACCTCGATACCCTATATGTATATATAGGAACACAATAATCACTTATAATGCACAACAAAAATGATTATGCATGATTCCGGTTTAACAGTATTTAGACGGCTTATCTGTTCATTTTATTATCTCCACAATTATCTTATTACCAAACAGTTCAACCAACTTGGTGGCAATTAATTAAATCCAGCGGTTATATTAAGTGTACTTGTTTAAGTCAAAAACTGAAACCGAGCGCCCAAGCCGATATCCCGACCCTTAGGTCGCTTATGACAAGAAAACATGTTTATACATAAATACGTCGTATAAATTATATTTTGGTAACATACCAAAGTAAATAATATTTCATAAGTACTTATCCTTGATAAAATAATAATAATAGTAGTAACCATATATACGATTAGTAAGAATTGATTATAAAATAGTGGTAACGTTAAATACGTCCAAATAGTATATGAATAATACATATCCGATAATAAAACCGTTAAATAAGAAATACCTCCATTGGTAAGGAGGTTAACATAGCTGAGATATAGTATAAAATAATTTTAACATGATATATAAAATATATATACGTTTGTATCCATTAATTGTAATCGGAGTATAGAGAGTAGTAATAATACCATAGCTCGGTAAAATACAATGGTTATTTAATAATATAACAATTCAAAACTTGTACATATTAAGTAGTTAGATTTAATATATAACAAAATCAATGGACAGAAATATTATAACTGTTAATGATATTTCGAAATAATATTACCGTTAATAAAATATAATTAGCCTCTAAATAAATTTTGCACGGGTTATATGTGACAATAAAATCGGCAGAAATAATTGTTATTAAACTATTATTATTTTGGTCCAAAATAAACTCGTATATATATAGCCAAGAATATAACTACGATCTTTTATTATTTAGCCGATGAAAATATAGGTATTACAAATATTTATATAAGATTGAAATTGATAAATAAATAAATAGGGTATGGGCCTATTATCATTTAGCCCAGAGGAACGGTAGTTAAACGTATTAGATACGTAATAACATAATTGAGAAATTATGCCCGGGGGACCTTCACTTGCGTTTAGTCCATCGGAGAAAATAATAAAAACAAGTTTGAATTAATTAAATAAAAGACTTAATTAAATTAAGATAATATGGCCTTTTATTATAATTAGCCCAATAAAACCAAAAATTAAATCCAATGGGCCTTTGCGAGCCCAGATAAACGTAAGTAGAATTAAACCGGTAATTAAAATGCTATGGGCCTTCTTAATAGCCCAATCGGAAAATTAAATAAAAACATATAATAAATAAGTGCATAAAATTGAATTAAAGCATAATAAAATAAAAGCATAGAAGCATAATTAAAATAAATAATGCATAAATT